>VYZW01010826.1:22390-34071 GCA_013401315.1 Balaeniceps rex | reverse complement strand
CAGCCTGCAGGATGCTCTTCGACAGCTCCTAGCTTTCAATAACATTTCTGGCTGCAGACTCACATTCCCAGACAGATGTGCCAAGAACAACTCAAGTTTCAAAAAGGTGACCCTTTTAAAATGTTGAACGTATTCCTGATACAAAATTACAGAAAACATATCAAGATCAGTGTGTACCTAGGCATCAACTAATTTTCAAGCTGAGCCTACACTGTCTGTCAGGATAGTTTCACTACTGACTTGCTCTACATTGAACTCAGACTTTTCTTTAAGCAATTACAACCTAGCCTGTTTTAGCAACGTTATGGTTTTGTTTCAGTTGCGTGTTATGAAATCTAGCAGATATCCCCAAGATGAAGTCAGTCCCAGTATACATTTTTTTTCTTCCCACATAGTAAGAGCAGAAGTTTAAGGAACATTTAGTTTTCTTGCACAGATGAAGTGGTCTGTAACACGTGCACACCTATACTCCATCCTTTGCCTGAAGAAATCTCTAACTTCTATTATCTGAGGGCCTGAATCTTGTGAACATTGTCCTTGAAGTAAAGTACTGTCTTCCTGTCTCCTCTTTTCACACTAGATAGTGCTTAAAAAAAGGGATCTTTTCTGCAGTTTGTTTTGGGTACTATTTCATACTGTGCTAGATTCCACCAGTGAGCTTCTCATTGAGATCCTCTNTTGATGAATAGCAGTAGAAAGATAGTATCTGGGGTTGCAGCATCTATCAATAATTTAGGTACCTTAAATTTTGTTTAAATTTTCAGGAAAAGTAGTTTTTAAATCAACTGTAGCATAAACATTTGTAATTCTTTTAGTTATGAAAAATTAATTCCAAAGTCTATGAGAAAACTATACTTATTTATATTGTTTATTTTTATATTTTTCATTTTAAGTGTGATGGAAGCATTTCATAGGAGGGCATATGCAACAACTGGTAAACTCCACATAAAAATTACACTTTGCCATTAGTATATTAAGCATTCATGTTCTTTATTTCAAAGAGAAATTATGAACAATTATTACAGCATGCTCACACTTTTGATGGAATATTAAAAGCTTTAATTTCATTGAGATTGACAGACCAACTAGGGTCCAATTTCCCATTTGAAATTTTGCTCCTTGCTATTAAAAAAAACTATTTAAAATGTCACAGTACCTGCAAAGTTGTTGTGAGAAGGCCAGCATGACAAGATAACCATGTGATCTTCATGCATGTTAGTTGAGAAATAACTGGCCCTAACTCTAAAATTTCCAAATGAAAAAAAAAAAAAACACCATAGCACAAAACCATACACAGTAGTTGCCATATTTTCTTGTCATATTTTCTCAAGCGAGGTTGGGGGTATGGGGGGAGAGTTAGAACAGCAGAGATGGTGAAAAGTCAAGAATAAGCACAGCTGGCAGGAAAGATCAAATGCACAATAGAAAATATCAGATGACTCAGAGAAAAAGTCACTAAATGGCATGCGTCTTTTTCCGTAGACATCAATATTAAATGGAATCAGATCAGTTTTACTCTAAAGAAAGTTCTGTAGTAAAGTCACAGAGTCCTTCATCAGAAATAAGATGGGAGTTTAGTAGTTAACAAAGCTTTCAGGGGGGCTAAAGTTAGTCATGTATACAAATACTTTATAGTTGGTGGAAGTTAGGAAATAAATCTGAATTTTATTCACCACAATGCTAGTACCTATTTTTTTTTTCAGCAACTTGTCTCATAATGTGTTAACCATCCAAAAATTCACATTTGTTCCTCTTGCAATTAACATTTGAAACAGTGTTACTAGAAGACTTGGGTAAGGGACTGCTAATTGTTGTCGAAGAGTAGAAAACCATAAAAGCTCTGCTGAAAATATTTTGTTCTTGAAGAAAGGTGTTAGCCTTGTGGGCACACATTTATATACAGAGCTGCACACACTCGCACACCCAAATGCATTGGCTCCTACAACACACAAAATCACATGAGCTGGTCTGGGCTCTTCCCACTGTTTTATACTCCAGGACAAAAATATGGAAAGCCTGCAGACTTGGCCACTACAAATGCATTAATTCTTAGTTAACTCATCATCAACTATCCACTCCAGAATACTTCTACTGATAATACAGTACATGCAGTTATGCACTTAAATATCGTCACTGTAATTATCTCAGCATGATAACGACAGAAAAATAATTTTAAAAAAATAATCACCAAGTTCATGGCCAAAGTTTGCCCCAGTAAACAATAATGGTGGATCTGATATGTGAGCAGTTGTATGACGATGTTAGGAAATGACATGTAAGAATTTTGGCAGATTTAAGCCATTGAGAAAGACTAGATCATTTCTTCTGGAGTGATGGAAAGTTTGTAAGTGAGAAGGCAGAATGCAGGGCTCTCAGAGGTATCAGGTTTTAGTGCCCAATTGTAGCCACCATCCTGCAGGAAAGATTGAAATTTAAGCTGTTCCCCCTCTGTCCTGTTCAAACTAGACAACATTTTAACTCTGAATGCAAGATCTGAGAGGGCAAAGGCAAAGTGACCTTAACGGTGCTGATGCTGTAACCCAGTAAAAAGGGCACATTGCTGCAGGAAGAAATCCTGGCTTTGAGTCCCTGTTCCCAGGGCTGGTTCTGTGTTTTTTTGGATGACACTTAAGTAGAAGCTCTATATGCAATCCTTGTAGTGAGGAGCAGAGCCTGTGGCTTTCTTCTCACAGTGGCATGCTTTCATAATTTGGAGATCTATGACTTTGATGATCCACAACAAAAGATCTTACTGTGCAGGGTGATGGTTTTATAATAACATCTGTTTTATGGTAAGATTTATTTAATTCTAGCAACCAAAAGAGTAGGAAAAAATCTCAAAACCCTAATGCCTCTGAGCTTGCCTCTGGGATGTCACAAGATTACAGGGTGTTCAGAAGCTTTGTCATCCAGGAGAACAGGGTGGCAATCAGGTAGTCAGTTGTCCAGGGTATTTATTTGCACAAGGCTGTTCAATGCTTGGGCGCAGGGTAGAGCATTCTCTGATCATTGCTTGGTCTAAGTCAAACTCAAGGACTAGGAACTTTTGACGAAGGTTACTGGAAATGAAATGTTGGTTTACTAAGTTATGTGTTTGCAATTCTGAACACTGAAGGCCATATAATGGAACAAGAAGTAGCTCAGAAGTTTTATGCACCGCAGGTGGAAGGCGAGTATTGGCAAGAGAAGCCTGCTGGCCTCCACTTGTGTCTTTTCAGGACATCTGCAAAGAAGCAACTCTTACCATTGCAAAATTGCTTGAGAGACTCTTCTAGGCAACTGCAGTCTGGGGAGATCATGGATATAAAAGTTTAAAACAAAAGTGGAAAAGAAATGCTTTCAGTGTCAAAGAAGAAGTTTGGAATGAGCTTCCCCTGCAATGGATGAGTGAAAGGCAGGGCAGGCTCTGCTCATACTTGCCAGAGGAAAGGAAAGGAGAACATAGCTGGATGTAGTTGCTAGAGATTCCTGGTTCAAAACAGGTCTGCAACAATTTAGCTAGCATGATCCAGGAACACTTAGGTAGGTAATCAAGGAAATGACAGTGAGTAGTTATCAGCAGAAACTGCCCTTAATAACGTTGCAGTTTACCTGGTTTTGGAGAATGACAGATGGGCATCTCGTGAGTTAGTGTGTCTCTCTTTATCAGTCTCCTGGGACTCTTTCATTTGGGACTCTTTCTTCTCCTGGGAATGACAGGTGGGACTACAAGGTCTTTTCAGAAGTTCAGTGATCTTCTCTGTTGTGTTTTCATGTATATCGATTCTTTCCCAGGTCTTCTATAGAGGCCCTTTGCTTTTTTGAAGAAAAAGAGAGGATTTGAAAGTCTTCTCAAACTATGGTCTCACTGCATTTTTGGAACAGTAATTCTGACTTCTTTTTTTGAGCCTGGGGAAAACAGTAAGAAAATCATGCCATTCCAAGCCATGTAATGCAGTTTAAAGCTACCTGGTGATACATTTGATTTGTGGGAAATAATTGGAACTGGACAAGGTGAATAACTAAGTTACATTTTGACCTAAGATCATACCAAAGTTTTTGTTGGAATTGATCAGCATGGAGTTCCACTGAGTACAAACTCCTCTGCTAACAGTGTTAACAGAGTGAGACCCTGGGATTATGTCCCACGGAAATGCAAGACTTGCTTTCTTTTGTGTTGGATCTTTACTGTGGGCTGTGTATAGCAGGAAAGGATTTGCAGGTTTATGTGTATGAATAAGGGATAAAGGTGACTGCATTGTGTCCGTGGGCAGATGTCATAGCACTGATAAACAGCCCAGAAGTCAGGGATCTATCACAATAATTTCTTCATGCTTTGAATGTTTACTCATTGCGCTCAGAAAAGCAGACAACATTACAAAGAACAGGTCTGCAGATGGAGACAAGATCCCCTGCAAGGTCTTAGACATTTTAGGGCTGAGATATTTAGAGGAGAGTTGCTAGTTGAATTAAAATCAGAGAAGCAATTTATTTTCTTCAAGGTTAAGTTAGAAAAGATGGAGCCTGACACTGCATAAAGCATTTATTTTAATAAAAAGCACTCTTCTTCTCTCATTACTTTAATAGGGTTTGCTTAGTTATGTTCCCCTTTTGTAAAATTGCTAGTTAAATTTATACATTGTAAGGCCATAAATATAAATTAGTGAACAACTGAACAGTCTCTTTTCCAGTTAAAAAGCATGATTTGGAGATTATATCCTCAGGAGATTTTTGAGAGTGCTGCTAATGACATTTCATGTTCATGAAGTTCATGTGACCAGGGTTGGGAACATGCTCATATTTCCTCCCCTCCTGAAAAGGTCCCTGGGAAGAAATAGGGTAATTTATAGGGAAGGAGGTATAAAAAACTCCCCACCGCCACTTCCCCCCCCGTAATAGTCTATATAGTTCCTTTTTTAATAGACTTAGTTCTTGAACTGGCAGAGCCAAACAGTGGCATACTAACACACTGGCTCAAATTGTAGGACCACACTTACCAAAGGGATGTAGGAAGCATCTTCTAGAAGATGATTGGCCAGTACAGAATTGTCCAAATTATACAAACATCCCAAAGAAAGAAATATTATGAAAAGAGTATTTCCGTTCATATACAAGGATGTTTACAGTTGTAGATATTTTAAAACTGCAATCAGCAGCAGAGTTTTAGTGAATCACATAAGTGTTAACGATTGTCTTTTTAACTAGATTCTAACATTGATTAAATATTGAAAGCTTACTCTTAATAATTTCGTTATTTTCTTTAGTGTAATAAATACATATCTCAGTGTATCAATTTTCAGATACCTGGTGATTGCTTTATCATTTTTCTCTCCGACTTTCCATTGCTAGTTCATACGCTTCAGGAAAAGATGGAGTTTATGTGAAAGCTTGCCTAACTTACCATTGAGTCTTTATCTTCTTTTTTTAATTTTAAATTAAGCATTCTGCTATGATACAGTAACAGAAAAAATAGTAAGAAATATATTTTTCACCTATTTCCTTAAAGAAATGAGACTAGCATAGCTGTGGCATCTATGTGTCATTCAGAAAATTTGAAATCGAAAAATTTCAAACAAACTGGAGGAGTACAGGCTTTAAAGATATTGTCTACATGCTATGTGAAAACTGGTTTCTTGGACAAGGTGAGTTTCAAAATAGTATCTCCATCAAGGAAAACTTTAACTTTTTAAGATAAACATTCTAGCCAACATTCATGCATTTTAGCTTTCCCAAACAACATCATGTAGCGGTGGTAAATCTGTGAATTGGGTTTGTGTGGCAAGGTTTTGGTAGTGGGGGGGCTACAGGGGTGGCTTCTGTGAGAAGCTGCTAGAAGCTTCCCCTGTGTCCCATAGAACCAGTGCCAGCTGGTTCCAAGACAGATCCGCCACTGGCCAAGGCCGAACCAATCAGCAACGGTGGAAGTGCCTCTGTGATAGCATATTTAAGAAGGGCAAAAAGTTGCTATGCCACAGCAACAGCAGTCAGAGAGAGTAATGAGAATATGTGAGAGGAACGACCCTGCAGACACCAAGGTCAGTGAAGCAGGAGGGGGAGGAGGTGCTCCAGGCACCAGAGCAGAGATTCCCCTGCAGCCTATGGTGAAGACCATGTTGAGGCAGGCTGTCCCCCTGGAGCCCATGGAGGTCCATGGTGGAGCAGATATCCACCTGCAGCCTGTGGAGGACCCCACACCGGAGCAGGAGGATGCCCGAAGGAGGCTGTGACCCCGTGGAAAGCCCACACCAGAGCAGGCTCCTAGCAGACCTGTGGACCCGTGGAGAGAGAGGAGCCCACACTGGAGCAGGTTTGGTGGCAGGACTTGTGACCCCATGGGGGACCCACGCTGGAGCAGGCTGTTCCTGAAGGACTGCACACCATGGAAGGGACCCATGCTAGAGCATTTTGTGAAGAGCTGCAGCCTGTGGGAGGGACCCACGTTGGAGAAGTTCATGGAGGACTGTCTCTGGTGGGAGGGACCCCACGCTGGAGCAGGGGAAGAGTGTGAGGAGTCCTTCCCTTGAGGAGGAAGGAGCGGCAGAGACAACTGTGTGATGAACTGACTGCAACTCCCATTCCCCATCCCCCTGCGCCGCTCAGGGGGAGGAGAGAGAGAAATCAGGAGTGAAGTTGAGCCTGGGAAGAAGGGAGGGGTGGGGGGAAGGTGTTTTAAGATTTGGTTTTATTTCTCATTATCCTGCTCTGATTTTGACTGGTAATAAAATAAACTAATTTCCCCAAGTCGAGTCTGTTTTGCCTGTGATGGTAATTGCTGAGTGATCTCCCTCTCCTTATCTCGACCCACGAGCCTTTCGTTATATTTTCTCTCTCCTGTGCAGTTGAGAAGGGCAGCGATAGAGCAGCTTTGGTGGGCACCTGGTGTCCAGCCAGGGTCAACCCACCACAATCCATCATGCCATCTTAAGAGCCAAATAGTCAAGGCAGTTGGAGGCATGCTTGCAGTACAGAAGCGAGCTAGGTGAGACGTGGGCTGATGGCCTGGGAAGGATCTGAAGCAACGCAGCCAGTGTGTTTGGGGAAGGTGGCGAATGGAAGATTCTGGGGCCAGTGATGTGCAAGTGATACCTTGGGGCTTCTATGGTGAAGTTTCAGGTGGAAGTCATCAAGGCTGGATTTAGTTCAGCAAAACTCCATGGGGAGCAAAGGAAACCAAGTTTTACGTTTCTTCTGCTAGAGGGAGGAATGAAGATTGTTTTTATTATCGCAAGGCAAAATGTCTGTGAGTGGCAAATGCAATTTTGTACTAGAAGTAACTCTCATAGCTTTTCTTTTCTTTTTAATTTTCCAATATTAGAATCTGATGGCTGAGAGAAACTTTGGCAGTAAAATATTCCAACGCTAGGGAAAAATCTTGGTCATTTATTTTCTTACTCTGAGATGAAACATATTTGGAAAAATTTAGCACTACCAAGTTTCTTAAAAGTCTTACGATGATGACCTCTTGAAAAGAGTGAACTTTTGAGCAATGCTTAATGCATACATGGGGGCATGAAAACCATTTTGTTTTACTGAATTTGGACAGGCGCTGGTCTGTTGAGGAAAGAAAGGCTGTTATTAGCCTCTGAGCCTCACAGACCACTTAACTGCCTGCAGGCATAGCAATTAAGTGGAATTATCATCCCAATTAACCATTGTCCCTTGCCAGTCAAAACTCATTTGGTTTCATTCAGCTCCCTAGGAAACGTCCCAATTAACCAGATTTCCTAATTATCTGCATCCTGATTAAGTGAAGTGTACTAGTACAGCCTGCATTAATAAAGGAGCATATTCATGTTGTTGCTTAAATCATTTTCCAAAATTCCAGTTTACAGGTGATGTTCTCAGGAAATGAATGTCCCAATTTGGGTTTTTGTTCTAGTAGCTACAGACTTAAAAGTCATTTGGGCCACTGGCATAAGTAGTTTCAGCAGAACTTGCCAAGAAAGTGTTAACCTGTAAACAAAGGCAGCAGAGGTGGTTGTATGTCCTGTTTTAGGCTGAAGATTTCATTCAGGTGGGATGCAGCCATGAGGTTAGTACTTCGGTTGGTGAATCATTGTTTCTTGATCTCAAAAGATCTTTTCAGATTCGCATGAGCTGAGATACAGGGCCACGCTTTTTTAATATATTTGGACATAGAATTAGGCACAGAAAGTATCTGAAAAAGTGTGGTCTCTGCCACATGAAACACATTCAGCCTATATTCAGTGCTTAGTCATTATGCTGCTTGCTTCAAGGTACAGTTCAGTTTGTTGACAGAGGACTTTTCAGATACTCCCTGGGTCTGTGGCCTGTGAATAAACATGAAGCTGAGTTGCCTCCCAGTAATGTGTGACCCTGATACTTCACATCACATAAATGAAACAAGATGATAGAAGTCGTTGGAAGGTTGGGAGAGCACTTGAAAAAAATTAAGAGCCTAAGTTATCTCATTCAATTAGATTATATTGTGAGTGTATTGCCTTTGTAGTGTTCTGTAGCTGAGTCTACTAATTACAATGTTATAATGATTTTCATCCAAGAATCTGAAATCTTGACTACGCAGAAACATTTGGGGAAGGAGATAGAGGTGAATCAATTACAGGTATAGAACGAATTTCCTCTATGGATTTCTTCTAGCTCGGGAATAGAATTGCTGAATACAGTTCCGCACCCAGACATTTTTCTGTGCCTCGTCATGACATCTTAATTGATTTGCCTGAACTTCCCTGCACTCCCTTGTCAAAAAACGCCAAGACCCTTCTAAAGCCTTGTATGACCACAGTTACACTCACTGACTTGCTCAATACGGGTTTAAAATCAAGCAAACTTGGTCTTCAGTTCTGAACAGGTGATCGCAGGCTGGGGGGAATTCATCACTGTCCCTCTTTTGGCAGAGGTATGACCTAAATCTGCCAGCACATGATAAATATGCATAGATGGAGCTTTTCATCGATACAGAGGTTTTCATAGTGACTGTTTATAATCTCATAGGTCATTCATTTGTCATTCACAAAAAACAGGTTTCCGAAATAGTCTCAGGACCTAGCATATAAACCCACAACCACTTTCATTCTCAGATGGGTGTGATGGGTACCAGGAGGCCTCGGCTGGTGGAAAGGAGCTCTCCTGGATGTCAGGGGGAGCTCTGCTGCTTTCAGCAACTCTAAATGTTCCGCTTTTTGAATTAACATTTTTTAGCATTTTCTTTGATGGCAGTCTGACCATGACCAAGATGAGTCAAGTCAGCACAAGGAGCCCCATATACAAGAATTAAACCCTGCACTAACCCAGGAAAAGACAACCTGTCAATCCTGATATATTAAAAGTGTAGCATACAGCAAAGGGACATTATTGTGCAAAAATGATAACCAAAACAATCAGGAAGTAAGCAGGCTCACAAAAAAAGATAAAAGCCTGTTTTATCTTTTCTGGGTGGCTTAGGTATCTCTGTTTGTGTTTTAATCAGATAAAAGTGGTAGTGAAAGAGGAAAGAAAATGTCAGTTGCTTGATTGCTTTCACAGTTTTTACTGTGGGAGATATTAAAAATATTAACAATAGATAGTATCATAAGAGGTTTCTGATAACTTATAATTCTCTCCAGCCAGCTGGGAATGAAAAAGCTTGAAAATGTTTCCCATGTGAAAAATTTCTCTGTCACAATGAAATTTTCATTTTCTGTCTTTTACGCTGTGACTTTTCAGTCAGACCCACTTGGGATGTGTTGAGCAAGGCAATATTAAAAAAAAAAAATAATTCTCTAGAGTACTCCTTCAGCACTGTCACATAATTTGAAAACAGCTGAACTGCACGCTTGTGCAGCTCTCCAAGCTGAGATGAAATATTTTCATTCATGTTTGTTCTTGAGGTTTCCCAGCTCTCAAGATTTGCTTAAATTTTTAAGTTCCTCAAACCCTAGATAACATGCAAAACCCAAATTGGAAATCAGCATACTTTGATTAAGGATTATGGATTGTACACATATTGTAAGTGAGGGATCAACGTTCAACTGATATTTACCTTTTTATTTTTTGAAGACTGATGAAGCAAAATAGGATTTACTTAAGTTTTCTGTTGGCTGGATATGTTACATAGTTATGTTGATGAAAATGATTGAAGGTGTGAATAACAACAGATAAAATTACCAAAGACAGAGTTTCAGGAATTAACCTGCCTAACATTAGCCAGGTACCCATATCCTTATGGACATAGTCTCTGCAAGCAAACTGTGCAAGGCAATTTAAAATGGAATTTTTCATTTAGCTGGATGCACATAATTTATCGCTGAAAAGAAAAAAAAAAAACACTTTCACTTTGTTGATTCTGTTTTTTGTATTCAGGGCCACTGCAAATTTAACTGTTGTTTGTACTGGAAAAGTGTAGAAATGTGGTATTTTGCAATTTTTTCTTCTCACTTCCATATTGGTTGTTAGAGCACATCCGTGTTCAAAAGTCCTGCATCTTCCAAGCGTTCTAGCTGCCAAGTTCTGTACTAATTGCAAAAACTCAAGGGAAATAGCAGAAAAGCCTTTGCAGGATAAAGCGTAATGGTTGAAATGGAAATTTCTGAAGGCATGATAGAGGAGTACCAACGCTCTGGAAGGAAAGTCCCATAGAAACCTGAGTTTTTTCCTGATTTTAATTACTTTGATTTTTTCTTTGTTTGAGTAATACCATCAATAGGAAAACACTCAGCATGAAAACTAACATGCTAGTTACAACTTTATGGGATTTAGAGATGGAAGAGAGTAATGCAGGTAATCTGTATCCCCTGCCAGTGCTGACTTGTTCTTGTGAAAACAATCTGCATACCTTGTAAAAGGACCATTAAAAATAGTGTACAGAAAAATGACAATTAAAGACGTTAAACTTGTTTTATTGTTTTTGGCTGTAGCTTGTGAAAATGTTGTTGCATTTAAGTAACAAAAGAAATTCAAGTTAAAAAATATTGCTATCTTCAGTTACAAGCAGTACTATTTTGAATTTTCATCAGCATCCTGAAAGAAATAAAGCAGTCTAGATTTCAGCAAAGAGTTATTAATTACAACTCCAAATTGTAGCAATCGATTATGGTCTTATCCCATTTTTAATCTGCTGATACCACATGCTTCTGCATGTTCCTGTGAAAACAAGTTCTAGAAATTCCCTACCTGTTGTGTAAAATATTTTCTTTCACCTTTTTAAACCTTGCTCCTGCTAGCTCAATGCATTGCCCTCTGCTACTTGGGTTGCGGAATGTGGGCAGGGGGAGGAAAGAGATTTGGTGTATTACAGTTCCTTATTCAGTTTATCCATGGTCAAATTATTTTACGATTTTGTAAACCTCAGTCTTACCCCTTCAATATTTACTCTGTCCAGTTCTGGGCTCCCCAGCACAAGAGAGAGATGGACGTACTGGAGAGAGACCAGCAAAGGGTCATGATGATGATTAAGGGACTGGAGCATCTCTCATATGAATAGATGCTGACAGAGCTGGGACTGTTCAGCCTGGAGAAGAGAAAGCTCAGGAGGATCTCACCAATGCATAAATACCTGAACGGAAGGTACAAAGAAAAAAAGCCAGGCTCTTTTCAGTGGTGCCCAGCGACCGGACCAGAGGCAGCAGGCACAAACTGAAACACAGGAGGTTCCCTCTGAACTTAAGGAAACACTTTTTCACTGTGAGGGTGACTGAACACTGGCACAGGTTGCCCAAAGAGGCTGTGGAGTCTCCATCCTTGGA
>VYZW01010826.1:0-21844 GCA_013401315.1 Balaeniceps rex | reverse complement strand
CTGTGAGGGTGACTGAACACTGGCACAGGTTGCCCAAAGAGGCTGTGGAGTCTCCATCCTTGGAGATATTCAAAAGCCATCTGGACACGGTCCTGGGCAACCAGCTCTAGATGGCCCTGCTTGAGCGGGGGGTTGGACCAGATGACTCTGGAGGTCTTTTCCATCGTCAACCATTCTGTGAATATTCACATCTCTAAACAGAAGAGTCCAGGTGTCTTGGAGTCTCACCTCATAAGATAGCTGCTCTGTCCCCTGGTTCATTTTAGTTCCCTTCCTTTGTACCATCTCTCCATTACATCCTCCATTATACAGTTATCCATCCTCCGTGTAACACCATTACATCCATCCTGAGGTGGGCAGATCAGAATTTCACTTGGTACACAGGATTTTACATAAGAAGTAAAAAGAACTGTCTTGTTCTCAGTACCCTTTTTGATGATTCCTGAAGCTTTTCTGGCTTTTTAACTGTCACTTCATATTGAGCTATTTGGGATATTAGGGTCGATGTTTTCACTCCTGTGGAGCACTTATTCTGAGGTACTTTTAACCTCATTGACCAGAGAATTCTACATTAAGTGTTTTGAGATAACTCTGTTCATTGTAGCAAGGGTCTCATTGACTTTGATTGCAGTTCTGATTGCTGCATGACATTAGGTCAAGTTCTGGGAACCTCAATTTGGAAACTGAAACCCCTAAGAACAAGAGTTGGCATAGCTGACTTGCCCAGTCCAACTGATCTGTCTATCCCATGCTCTCCTTTCTCATTCACTGTATAGTTTCTAACTTTTGTAGCTGATAAAATATTTTTCAGTACACAATGTACTACAAGAAATGTTTTTCAGTACACGATGTACCTTGAGCACTATTAAATCCGTACAGTGACTGGCAAGAGCTCTTGTTGAAACAGCCATTTCTTCCACCCTGTCTATGGACACATTAAAATTAATATAAAGCATATATTTTCAGAGTATTGCAGGAAATCAAAGATATTGGATAGGAATATAGGCCAATACTTTCCTTGTTTTTCAACTGTAACTAAAAATTCCTGTAGAAATTAAATAAAACTGCTAGTTGATTAATGTAGAGCTTTTGTCTGCAGATTTTTCAGAATGCATTAGCAGCCTATTTTTACTTTTGTGATTAAATGTGGTACTTTATTGAATACTTTATTTTTTTTAGCAATTGTAGACTCCTGTAAAATTCTTATATCTTCCATTTAAGACTACAGAGAACATACAGAAGTCACCCCATACATTTTTATTTACAATGTTGTCAAAACATTGCCGGCAGCTGTGAAATCCCTTGGGGAGAACTGAATAAAGTAATCGTAAGAATGAACGGTAGGGGTATGCAGTTCTTTGTGTCCATGAGTAACTGTTCTCCACTCTTTATTCTCTGGTAATTCTTAAACAAATTTTAAATCATTGAACATATCTATAATTATTAAACTATTTAGAGAAAATTAAAGCAAACATAACTTCTATTTTCTCAGTTTAGTATGACTAGTATTAATTCATGCTTGTATTCTGTAAATCTGTCATGTTTGGAGACCCTCACCTCCAGTTGCTTGTAGAGAAGCTATGAGTGTTGTATAGTAGTCCAAAAATAGAGATAGGTATTTCATTATTCTACTTGCTATATTTCAAGCTTAGGGAAACTGGAAATATTCCCCAAACGAAGAGAAAAGGAAGCTCTAACAGGACCATGAAGTCTGGAGTGTTGATGGGGTGGTCCTTCCACTCTGGGCTCATTGTTGCATGTAAATATATAAAAAGTCCTGAAAGAATAAGCCAGAGTACAGGAACTCTCTTTTCAAAGTCATTTTAATAAATTCTAACTGACAAGGAGAAGAATTAACCTTTAGCTAATGTTACTACTTTAATACTGAGGTTAAGACACGTATCCAGAGAGTGGTCCTCACCTTAGGGGATAGTAAATTCTTACCTGCAGGTTGTATTAGTGCAACAGAAAGAGTGGGATGTGTCTTCTCTCCTCCATACTGTTCTGCTCATCTCCTAGTGTATGGGTCGACAATTAACATACACTCCTGGGAAATGACAAAATGTGGTTCTGAACTCCATCAAACAAAGCTGATCCCAGACTCCCAGAGCAGAAGCTCCAAAAGGGAAGCTGTTGCTTCGTGTGCAGTGTTCTCTCTTGCTGGTTTTTGCAGTTTAAGGAGACCAACACCAACAGGTACGTTTCGTGAGACACCTGGTGCTGTAAGTGTGTATTAGGCATGTGCTGATACGTAACTAGACAGAGCTTCTCAAGGCGCTGCAATGAAGGTAGACCTGGTGTTCAGAAATCAAGCTGAAGAGCTCATACCTTTTAAGCCTGCGCTGGTTGTGAATGGTTGCCAGCACAAAAGTCTGTGCTCTGGTGAACTTTGGAAAAAAAGGTATAGGGAACCCATGAAGTTTTGTTGCCTTCAAGATCAGATAAATACGAGCAGGAAAAAGTTCAGGATTGTAGTTACAACGTTAGAGGTAGCTCTGCCTTAATCTCAGTTTTGGTGTCTATGGCTTTCAGTATTCAAGAATGCTGAATAAGAAAAAAGCAGACTTGATCTTACATGTAGAAAACTCTTATCATCTACAATTTATAAATAGAAGGCAGACATTGTAATATGCAAATGTAGGTAACAATTCTACTATTAAATTTCCCAGTTTCACAAAGAAAGTGTTTTGATCAATATTTTAATTTCACTTGAGCAGGATGGGGAAGAGATCTCAGCAGATGGTTGTCATAAACTCCATACCTCATTTTGGAATTAGCATACAAAGCTATCTAGCTTGGCACTAACTACACAGCATAATTTTCCTGCATGTTCGCGCCAAAAGAAATGTGGCATAGAGAATATTTTTTCTAATTATTTTCAGATTTTATTAACCAACATCAGACCTGCTTAACCTGTGGTTGCTCTATCCATAAATCTCTATGTTTCATAGCTCTATGAGGAAAAAACCCAGTCAGTTATGATACAGCAGTGACCTAAATCACTAATTGTTAGCATTATTGGGTAACTTAATTAGAATGATCATTAAGTTTTCTTGCTACTGTAACATGCTATTGCCTGATGGTGAGTCTGAGAGGAATGGTTGTGCCTAAATTACAAGTAAGCTTTTTGAGAAGAGAGAAGTTTAGAAGACACACTAATACTCATAAGGACAAAGTTCTTACTGTTAAGACTATTTAAATAAAATTCTTCTTATTTTTGTAACACTTTTGCTTTTTTTAATGGGCAAACAATTCCTCAGTGTACATTTGTGTGAAGGGAAGAAAGGTAGTATTATCAGTATCATCTTTGAATTTGTCTCTTGAGCTCAGCTTTGTAACTCAGTAGTTCATCGCTCTTTGGAATCGTTCAAAATATCTGAGGTAACAAATTTGGATCCAAATGTCTCAATACTTTTTTCCCAATTGTTCATTCCTTTAACAAATGGCTAACACATAACTTTGTTTAAAAAGAAAACAGAACTGTAGAAAAGATGATGGCCATTTCTTCATGAAAAATGATCCTTCATGTCTGGACTTCACTGAGATATTAAATATGGTCTTTTTCCTATTCTTGAAAAAGCAAGTTTGGTATGCTCATCTTTGTGATACACGACTGGTGTGCGATGTGTGAGTCAGGCCACAGCCTCCCAGAATTCAGCAATGTGAAAACTAGGACAGGTTCCCTATAAAGCTTGAGTCTGGAAACAGGTTGGCTTTAAGACCTACTAATGGGATAACAGAAACCAGGGAGTAAAAGTGCAAGAGAGCAAGCAGTGCTTGCTATTTTCCGTTGGATCCAAATGAAACTTTATGTGCTTTGTAAACTGATATTTTAACTGATATGACTGAATGAAGAACAGGAAAAATGAGCCCTTTATGATTATTATCTTTTTATTCAGGGCCAGGGGAAATTAATTTATAAATAATGTACTTGCCCTTTACACTGTTATTCACATTTGTGAAAGCTCCACTGGCTGTTCTGCAATTATGCTAATGATAGCTTTGACCCAATGTTCAGTGCAGGAATTCTGATGCCGAAACTATGCTTCTGCAAGTGGATTCCTCTACCTGTTTCCAGCCTTTTAGGATTTACTTTTATAAGTATGCTAAAAAAGCAAAAAAAAAAAAGGCTAACGTGATAATTTGTACAAATAAAATAATGTATTTTGCATAGTGATTTGTAGATATGTTTCGACTTCTCCATATTTTGCTTATGCGGGGGGGAAACTTTTTAGTGCATAGTTTATCTTTTTCTTTGGGAACAGACAGGACAGATCGTTTGGACAAGAGCAAGAGTGGGACAGTCCCATAAGGGTTCTGCAGCACATGACTAGGAATGTTTGGCATATTAAGGGCATGCTAATGGTGATGTTGTTTTAACCCTTTTAGTCCTGATGACTAAATATGTTCCTCATAAAGAAAAATCAAATCAGCTCCCCATGAACTTGTAGGTGAGTTCCCAGATGCCCATGAACTTGTAGTCAAGCATTGGGGAAGGGTAAGAATTCCTGCTTTTGATTCACTGTATAACCTTATGGAAGATATTTAATATTGATGCAGCTTGATACCTAATTAGGGAAATGAGTGTAATCATACTTAATTACTGTGCCTATTTCATAGGGGAGTATGAAGATAAATTAGGTATAAGAGCTTGAAATATAAAAAGCTTTGTAAGTGGATAATATGATCCACTTGTTCAGTCTGCTGACCTCAACTTATAATGAAGAAGCTGCAACACATAAATGTATGAGAAAGATTTGTGTTAACTAATGATTTTTCTGCTGTAATGGGGCTTAACATATCTACATCAGAGCCTTCTCAAATTGTGAGAAAAGAATCTGTGGCAACAACTCAGAAAATGGCATCAAAAGAGGAAAAAAAGCAAGAAACTGAAAATTACATTAAATTCCTTTCTTTGTAATGACTTACAATTGTGTTGTCAGTCTTACATAAGTAGTTTTCAACAACAAGGACAGGGATGACTGTTGACCATAATATTTGTGTCTGAGATGATGGTAAAATAAGCAATGCCTCTTGAAATGTTGCATCGTTTAGCAATATGCTACAATATATGTACAGGTATGTAGATTCTTATAACCTTTTGTTGCTGAAGTGCAGCAAAGATTCATTGCTAAGAAACAGTGTGCATGGCCAGACTAAAAGAAACAAGCACACCAAATGATGATGATGATGATACAAGTGACCCACTTAGGCAGGGAAAAAGAATGATAACTATGAGAACAACAAACAGATGGCTATACTAAATATAACAGACTTCTTAAAATGTCTGTAGCCCGAGGGTATAGACTTAGCTACAAGTTGAGTATTGGCAGGTCATTTATCCAGCATGTTGGCAAAAAAAAAAGGCTGTTCTTTAGTAAAGAGGAAAAAGAAGTACTGGGCAGGAACTGAACGTATTATCCTTATGATGCCCACTGTTTTCCCAGGAGATGAAAATGGGTGAATCTTGTGTAGAAGAATAAAGGAAGCTTTCAGAAAAGGAGCCTTTAGAGGTATTGTTAATTGACTATCCTCAGGTACCCTTATTCTGTTACATTCCCTTTCACTTGTCCTTTCTTACAAACATGTTGACTGATCCATGCTAAAATAGGGCGATGCCCTGTTTCTAGCCCCCAGTCCTATGGTGGAGTACCCCCATCCTAGACTATGAGTTATAAGGTTATAAGTGGGACTTCACTGATCTCAGATAGTGATGCTCTTCTGTGTCTATTGTAGATGCCATGAGGTGGAAAAGATGTTTAATTCTTTCCTTCAGCAAATGCCTCCTAATTTTCAGCTGAGGAAAATCGTGTCTCCTTGGAAAGAGAGGTGAGACTCATGATGACTGCAAGATTGGGATAATAGGTGGAATCGGAATAACAACGGTGAAAGCCGAGTGGCGTTTAAAATGATGAGAGGGTAAAAATAGACCGGAGGAAAAAGATGGGATTGAGAAAGGAGAAACAAGGAGTGATCGCAGGGTGAGCAGTGACTGGAGAAAGGAGGGGAAATTATTCCCACACAGCAGATTTCACCCGTGGCCTTGGAAAACCCATGGCCGGACTTAGGGCAGACTGACAGGACAGACGATGGCAGTGGCAGAGATCAGCAGCTGGGGAGGATGCAGATAGTCTAGCAGGTGCTACTGGAGTCACCGTAACAGTGACATCCTGACAAAGCCTGTGCCTCGGTAACGCACTCCGTGGCACCGTGAGATGCCTGTGGAGCCTGCGTCTGCCCAAGCATGTCTTTGCTATGGTCGGTACTTGTTTGACAGTTCTTGATTTTGTGGTGACTTTGTTCCTTATGTCTTGTTTATTCACCTGTGATGTTTTGTACACCATCTGTTTCTTCCCTCTCTGCTTTTTCTTCTGTTTGTAAGCTCGTAAGTCGCGTTCAGTGTAAATATGTATGTATACGCTTCATCTAGTATTTTAAATAGCTTGGGTTTTTGATTAGCACAGAGCTTGAGTGCCTGCCCTTGCTTTGACCTTCAGACAAATGGCCAGATTTCACTCTTCTTTATCCTTATTGTAAATCCTAAATAACTCTATTGGATGTAATGCAATTCCACTATACGCTGCTATAAATGGCAAGATAGTTTAACTGAGATGCAGGCCACACACCCTTTCCATCTGGCCATAGGAAAGATGGATGTGTGGCAGTTCAGGAAGAGCTCTAATTCTCTTCTACACTGCGCAGGGCTCTCAGTCCCAGCACTGGTCATGGCCACGGACACCACCATGTTGCTGTACCTGGACTTGTGCAAAGCATTTGACACTGTCCCACATGACATCCTTGTCTCTAAATTGGAGAGACATGGATTTAATGGATGGACCACTCGGTGGTTAAGGAATTGGCCTGAAGGTCACACTCAAAGAGTTGGCCGTCAATGGCTCGATGTCCAAGTAGAGACCAGTGACAAGTGGCATTCCTCAGGGGTAGGTATTGGAACCGGCGCTGTTTAATGTCTTTGTCAGTGACATGGATGGTGGGATTGAGTGCACCCTCAGCAAGTTTGCCAATGACACCAATCTGTGTGGTGCAGTCGACATGCTGGAGGGAAGGGATGCCATCCAGAGGGACCTTGACAGGCTTCAGAGGTAGGCCTGTGCGAACCTCATGAAGTTCAACAAGGCCAAGTGTAAGGTCCTGCACCTGGGTTGGGGCAATCCCAAGCACAAATACAGGCTGGGCAGAGAATGGATTGAGAGCAGCCCTGAGGAGAAGGACTTGGGGGTATTGGTTGATGAGAAGCTCAACATAACCTGGCAATGTGTGCTTGCAGCCCAGAAAGCCAGGCTGCATCAAAAGAGAAACATGGCCAGCAGGTCAAGGGAGGTGATTCTCCCCCTCTACTCNATGTACACGGTGCAAGCTGAGGTGAAATGCAACCAGACTGGTTTCCCACTATCAGGCGGAAATTGGTAACTACCTCCTGAAGTGACCCATTATCAAACACCATCGCTGCTTCAATGAGACACTAAGCAGTATCAGATGAAGAGCTTCCCCCACTTTTAGACTTGTCTTACCCATTCCTCTCCAGCTTCAGAAAGCAAATAATGTTTTTAAGCTTTTAAGATACACAAAAAACATATTTCAAAGATGAAGAGTATAATTTTTTTTTTTAATTAAAATTTTGCTTTTGATTCAACAAGGCCAAGTGTAAGGTCCTGCACCTGGGTTGGGGCAATCCCAAGCACAAATACAGGCTGGGCAGAGAATGGATTGAGAGCAGCCCTGAGGAGAAGGACTTGGGGGTATTGGTTGATGAGAAGCTCAACATAACCTGGCAATGTGTGCTTGCAGCCCAGAAAGCCAGGCTGCATCAAAAGAGAAACATGGCCAGCAGGTCAAGGGAGGTGATTCTCCCCCTCTACTCCACTCTCATGAGACCTCACCTGGAGTACTGCATTCAGCTCTGGGGTTCCCAACATAAGAAGGACATGGACCTGTTGGATCGAGTCCAGAGGAGGGCCACGAAGATGATCAGAGGGCTGGAGCACCTCTCCTATGAAGACAGGCTGAGAAAGTTGGGGTTGTTCAGCCTGGAGAAGAGAAGGCTCCGGGAGGACCTTATAGCAGCNGATGGACCACTCGGTGGTTAAGGAATTGGCCTGAAGGTCACACTCAAAGAGTTGGCCGTCAATGGCTCGATGTCCAAGTAGAGACCAGTGACAAGTGGCATTCCTCAGGGGTAGGTATTGGAACCGGCGCTGTTTAATGTCTTTGTCAGTGACATGGATGGTGGGATTGAGTGCACCCTCAGCAAGTTTGCCAATGACACCAATCTGTGTGGTGCAGTCGACATGCTGGAGGGAAGGGATGCCATCCAGAGGGACCTTGACAGGCTTCAGAGGTAGGCCTGTGCGAACCTCATGAAGTTCAACAAGGCCAAGTGTAAGGTCCTGCACCTGGGTTGGGGCAATCCCAAGCACAAATACAGGCTGGGCAGAGAATGGATTGAGAGCAGCCCTGAGGAGAAGGACTTGGGGGTATTGGTTGATGAGAAGCTCAACATAACCTGGCAATGTGTGCTTGCAGCCCAGAAAGCCAGGCTGCATCAAAAGAGAAACATGGCCAGCAGGTCAAGGGAGGTGATTCTCCCCCTCTACTCCACTCTCATGAGACCTCACCTGGAGTACTGCATTCAGCTCTGGGGTTCCCAACATAAGAAGGACATGGACCTGTTGGATCGAGTCCAGAGGAGGGCCACGAAGATGATCAGAGGGCTGGAGCACCTCTCCTATGAAGACAGGCTGAGAAAGTTGGGGTTGTTCAGCCTGGAGAAGAGAAGGCTCCGGGAGGACCTTATAGCAGCCTTCCAGTGCCTGAAGGGGGCCTACAAGACAGCTGGAGAGGGACTTTTTACAAGGGCATGTAGTGACAGGACAAGGGGTAATGGCTTTAAACTGAAAGAGGGTAGATTGCGATTAGATCGGAGAAAGACATTTTTCACTGTGAGGGTGGTGAGGCACTGGAAGAAGTTGCCCAGAGACATTGTGGATGCCCCATCCCTGGAAGTGTTGAAGGCCAGGTTGGGTGGGGCTTTGAGCAACCTGGTCTAGTGGAAGGTGTCCCTGCCCATGGCAGCGGGGTTGGAACTTGATGATCTTTAAGATCCCTTCCAACCCAAAGCGTTCCATGATTCTACGATTCTATGATCATGATGCGCACAACTTTACAAGCAACATCAACAAGTTATTTCTTTGCTGCTCCATGCCTGGGTCATGCAGGCTCCTGTCATTTTCAGAATAAGTGATGTGCTCTACAGAACAGGGAAAGAACAGTGAGTCTCCACAAGTTTGTGCAAGATGAGCATTTAAAGAATAGGTTGTTTCTTAAGATGTCAGAAAAGCTGAAGGACAGCAGTGTCGGTGGGAGGGTGAGGAAGCAGAAAAAATCCCTGTATGTCAGAGATCAACAGGTGTAACAGCACATTTTTGCACTAGAAAATAAACTTGTAGGTTACCTTGTTTTGTCACAGAGCTGGGTGAGGGAAGCACTCGAGAATTTCCGGGAACTGGCATTTGGGATCCTGCTCCTCTTGGAGGCCAGCAGTGCTTTCTCATTGACCACAGCAGCTGCAGCACCCCGGCATCAGTGCTTTTTTCCCTTTCATTGATGTTAATAAAAAGTTAGAGGCACACGATAGCAGTTATAACTGACAGTCTCTAGGTTTAGTGACAAGTTTAATAATAATAATTTTGCTCTTCATCTGATGCATTCAGTGATTCTAATGTTCATAATACTTTTCAAAACAGTGACATGACTAACCAAAAGTTTTTTCAATATGTAAAATTTCTTAGCAATGTAATTCAAAAATCTTTCAAATAAACATGTATTAAGTAGAATAATTCAAGTAAATAGATATTAAATAGAATATATTTGACATCAAGCAGGAACTATTAGTGCACACAATCAATGAAAGAACTCATTAAACAATATCATTACTTACTATTCTGCTTATGATTTAAGTTAATCAACTAGCAGAAACATTTTAAAGAAAAAATGAACAAAAATTTTCTTGTTTTAATTTTTTTTTATTATTATTATTTTTTATTTGTACATGTACATGAGTACAAACTGGAGTTTGTGTTTAGTGATTCTAGCCCTCCATGAAGGTAGGAAACTCCAACATATATCTTCTAATATTGTATTCATATATGAGGAGCAGACCTGAGCCCATACACTGCTTCCACAGGCTTTGTGCTAGTTGTCAAAGACCACTACCACATAGTAAATGGGAAGCAGGAGATTGGAAGATGGTATCACCAGAGATATTGCAAGGTTATTCACTGATGATTGTAAATGCATACCCATAGTTTCACACACATAGTCCCAGGATAATGTCAAAAATCAGAGCAAACAAACTGTCAGTGCAGGTGATTGCACATGTTGTTAATAAAAGGAGCAGATTACCCTGGAATCCTCTCTTTCTGACTTCCATAAATCTTCTCCATCCCTCCAAATAATCCCCACCATTTTTTTGTCTCTCCTTTCCCCATTGAATAATCTCCAATGGCTCCAGGCTAAATTCCTTCCTCTGTTCAAATAAGTGCAAATTTTTCCTGGTCTGAGTATGGTGAACAAATTTTAGCTGTCCAGGACAAAGAAGTGGGAGATGACTCAAGGAAGAATTTCAAGTCCTAGAAAGGTAGCAGTTTCAGGTTTTCCCACAAACAGAATGGAAGACGACTGAATTAAAGGAAGACATATTATTCTTTTTCCTCTGGATTTTCTTAACTGGATTTCTCACGAGCCTTTTGATGGGGGTGAGAAGGAAATCCTCGAATGACACACTCTTCTCCACTGACATGCCTCTGCAGCAATCAGATTACACTGTGAGCTCTATCTTTACAGGGAAAAAAGCCTAGAAATGTTACATTTCCATTTCAAATAAAAAGTTATGACTCCAGGATTTCTTTGGTGTTCCAGACAATGATTACTGGAACTGGCACAGCCTGACTTAGTTACTAAAAGAAAGTTTAATAACTTCTGATAGGTTATTCTTCAAACTTGTGTTAAAGGCATTCAGACTGATTTTTGTTCAAATAATTCACTGAAGTCAGACATCTCTTTTCCCTGATTTTACTTTCCTCAGATTTTTCTGTTAGGTAGAAAAATAAATGTCATTTGTAATGAAAACCAATCTTCAGCCTTTACTGTAGCACTGAATGGAAATATTTTCCTGACAAATAGCATGTGGTATTGCTTCCTAAGGAATACAAAAAGAAGCATCTTCATTCCCTGCTGTGTTTAATACAGTGATGAATATTCCATCAGCCTCAGAGTAAAAATCAAGAAACCTGTAGTTTAGGCTGGCTTTAGGTGAGTGGGTTTGTTCAGGTGTTTAACTAAGCAAAGAAAGAGCATTACAATACTACAGGACATAAATGTGTTGCAACTCTATCATACTAGTACCAATTCTTGTTCTATAACATGCCACATATTGTGGCAGTCTTCCTAAAACAATTATGAAATCTTTATAGTAAACAGTGTATTTTGTCAGCTAATGAGGACATTTCCATGAATGCAGACATAACATTTTACTTCATGGTAACAAGCCCGTTTGAGCAACAGAAACTGTAATTATGGGACCTTTGTGATGGTTTTGTGATCTTTACTGAGTGGGTGCCAAAGCCCAAGAACGAGAGGGTTTACTTATGCAGACTCTGATGTGATAAATGCCTTTTTATTTGCTTCAGGTTAAATCGTGCATCTAAAATGTTGCTGTAAATAGCTCTGCCAAGGTCACTTTATGGCCAGTGCGCAGCAGACTTGTACATCACATGGAATTGTTCAGTAATTTAGACTGTATTTGAATGTTAGTAATTTGGCCTTTTAAAGCCTTCGAGCACCTTTCCTATCAGGCTAATAGATTTAAAAGATCTAGATGAATGAGCAATCTAGTTGTGGTAGATGGCTAGCGTGCTGTATAGCTGACACTTTTCCTATACTGTTATAGAATAAACCACTAATTTTTGCTGTACTGAAGGAAAGGAAAAAGAAAAAGAACCCAAAACACCAAAACCACCACAGATGATTTACCACTAAATGCAAGACAAATTGATCTATTTTAAGTAAGCCTGTGATACCAGACAAATACCAAAACCAAAAAGAAAATCACAAAAATGAGCTGATAGATCATATACTGCATTATCTGCCCTCATGTGAGGACATTCTCTGTCCTAAGGTCTCCAATCTACCCAAGGCTCTCTTGTCCAGTTCAGTTATAAACTGTCTCAGGTGATCCCTAAAAGACTTTGCTCTATCTATTATTTCCCTGTCTTCCTTAGAGAAAATTCGTGCAAATTTAGGTAAACATCCCTACCAAGGGACATATCTCAAAACCATTCCTGTATTCTCATAGTTTATGTGTATTCTGTTCTGCAGACAATTATAATTTACACTTTTAGGCAGAGACAGTCATTGCATAGTGCGGTCCGCACCTTGCTTAGCTAATTGTTTACTTTGTTTGTGTACATGCTCAGTGAGATTTTTAATACCTGCAAAACTGGAAGCAATTTTAAACAGCAACTTGTAACAGAAGGGATCAGTCAACAAGTCCTATGTTTCTTTCTTAGTTTTGAATTGCATAAATGTATACATTACTTAGTGGGGAATGAATTCAAAGAATAAACTCCAATTGTAGCACCAACTTTACATAGTGCTAATGAGAATATGCACAGAGCCATTCACTTGTTGTGGGGCAGAGCAGTGCCAGTGTAGGTTAGCGTAGCTGGAAAAAAACAGAGACTAAAGACTATAATAAAGCCCACAAGGAAGAATGTGAGCGTTTCTTATATACATACATATACACACACACAAAAATAAACAAAAAATAAACACACAACAGATGATTGTAACTTTTAAAGTTACAGTGATCATCACAAAAAGTTGTGATTTCTAGATTCCTCCCCCATTATGGCAATTCTGACAGAATAATTGTATTTGATACGGAAATGTGATCTTTTAGTGCTGACCTTTAAATAACTGATGGCTGAATATGGGTAATACGATTGCAAAAGTTTCTAAAGTAAGTATAATGTTACCAGCTGAGAGCTAAAACAAAATGCTTTGTGTGGCTTTAAAAAAGAGACTAACCATGAAGTCATTAGAATTCTCTCTTAAAACCAACATATAATAGAAAATTGATTCTTATTTTTCAGGTTTCTTACTTGTACTATGAGGACAAGACAAGTTCTCTAAAAGAGCACGTATCTATAATAACACACAAATCATCTTGAAGTCTTTTAATACATAGGAGTATTTTTCTATACATATACACATACATCTATGCATATGCATATGTATGTATGTATATGTACACACATACATATGTATTTATTGTCTTTGATGTTTTCCAGCTTTCAAATAGCAGTGCAATCTCGGCCTAGAGGAAAGACATGTAATATTTAATACTTTAGCCAAACATAATTGCTAGGAAATGTCCTCATGCTAAACTGGCATCAATCAGTACAACAGTGTATTCGTGTGTACTTAATCATAGGTAGAAAATGCTAAAACAGTGAAGAAAATCTCTTTGTTAAGCATTTTATTATCTGAAGGCCTAAGTGGACATAAAGTGATGCAGGGTAATAGCATAAAGCATCATTATCATGTTATTATATTCAGGCTTGAGTGACACTGAAAAAGCTGAATTTGTCTGATAACAAATGCATATTATTAAATTTGATATGTTTTAAAATAATGACCATATTATCCATCATATAGCACTTAATCTTTTATTTCATGAAATGAAAAAAAAATCAGTCTGTTACAGAATGGTTCACACAAATAAAAAAACCCTTCTTCTAGCATGATTATGAGAAAGAAAAATCTGGGTATGTATTCCAGATAGAAGCCATTGCAATGAAGTTTTTATTTTGGATGGCAGTGTATTTGAGATCCATTTTCCTTTCACCCTATAACCTTCATAAATCCCCAGCGCAGGTGTATACTGTGCTTAAAATGAAACAGTGCACCTGGGCAAAAAATGCGTGATATCGTGAAAACTTCATTAGTTGTTTCTGTCTCAGCCTGTGTGGAGCTGGACTGTGCTAGTACTCAACCCTAGATACATACAATTTCAAATTAGGAACTGGTGAATTGATTTGTTATTGCATCTTCTTGGTCTGTGCCAGATGAATGTGAAATACATAAACTGTAATTTTATATCAGGCTTGGTAGTTGCGTTAAAATGAGAAGTACTGATAAAGTATGATGATTTATATCTTACTTCTACTTCAAAAACCTGTTTAATCACATCACTGTCTTAAATGGATGAGCATCTTTCCATAACTTACACATCTGGTGTATTAACTTTGAGTGTTGCAGTACTCTGCTGTCTTAATCCAGGAAATTCATTATCCAACATCTGTTCTAGAAGGCAGCTTGCATGATCACTGGTGACAACTAGTTTCCATAGTTTCTGCTGGAGTAATATGTTGTATTTTCCACGTCAGCACTCACTGCTGAATAGCAAAAAAGTCAAATCATGGAGCTATACAATAACCAAAGAAGAGGAACTACAAAGTTTTGCCGATAATTAAGCTATTGTATCAGATTTCAGCAATGAAAGACAAAACCATTGTCGTTATGGGAGAAAAAAGAATCTAACATTTCTCATAGGTTACTGTGAAAATCAGGTTCTAGGACTGGATTTACTTTTGTCCTAGTTATACTAGCCTACAGGCTCAGATCATTGACTTTATACTTAGATAGCAAGCTATTTGTTGAGTTTTATACAGAAAATGTCACACATACAGAAATATTTGCAGTTAGAATACATATCACTTGGGGAGTGAAAAAACAAAATCCAAGGATTTTATTCCCAGGAAACAAATTGCATAATCCAGTGCTGAATATTTTTATTGTCTGATTCTTAAATTCAAATGCATTCATTAAGCATGTGAGTTCACTTACACTTTCTTAGATTTTGTGTGCTATGGGACAGAATTGGTCAAGTATGCTACTGCAATGTAATTAAAAGCTGTAAAAAGTAAAAGGTGAAATTAAGTTGCCTTTAACTGTCGACAGACATGCTTGTCTGTGCAAATGTTTCTCTCACTGTGAGTGGTGTATGCCAAATACCGCTTTCAAAAAATTCTTATGCTCGTAACATGAGTCATCAACATTTCTGCATTTTGAAATGGCCCTTTGAATTGCAAAAAAAAAGCTTCAGAGAGACTTCTCCTTTCATTGGTATGGTTTAGGTAACCAGAAGAAAATCCTGCAGTAGGTCAAAAAGTTTGATACTTCATTAATTTATGACCATGTATACAAACAGTTAAGAAAATAAAATGTGTACAATGTTGAAAAATGCAAATGCATTTTCACAGCAATAAATACTAGTTCCTTGCAAAATCTGTGTTTGTGAATACAAGATGAGTACAAATATGGGCACACACAATTGCACATAGAACTAGTAGGTTTACAACTTTGTGTAAATACATGTTTTTGTGTTTCCAATCTTTTCTGGCGGCACAACTGTGTGCTTCGAAAACATGGCTGTAAATGTGTGCTGTCTTAACAAAATACAACGTGGAGATAAACCCTAGCTAGCCTTAGCTGGGCATGTTCTACTGTGATGGTCTGTAACTTTCATGTCAAGAAAATCTCAGACCTAAAAGAAACAGAACTACTATGAAGATTAAGTTACATCTTAAAGGAGGTGGGTGTGATGCTGTGAATAAGAATTAATTTACATTTGGAGGAGAGTGTGATGACAATTGAACAGATCCTTTTTCAAAATTACTTCAGCTCACATTCTGGGAGTGTTTAATTCAGCATAAGAAATGAGTCATTCAGCTGCAAAGTTTTGTATGGGTTACTAGTAGGAACCTGAAACTTGTTTTTGAGCTGCCAAATAATTTATAATATAGCATTTCCTTTCACAGAATCACAGAGTGGTTGAGTTTGGAAGGGACCTCCAGAGGTCATCTGGTCCAACCCCCCTGCTGAAGCAGGGTCATCTAGAGTCAGTTGCCCAGGACCGTGTCCAGATGGCTTTTGAATATCTCCAAGGATAGAGGCTCTACAACCTCTCTGGGCAACCAGTGCCACTGCTCAGTCATCCTCACAGAAAAAAAGTGGGTTTGTGTGTTCAGATTTAATTTAATGTATTTTAATTTGAATGCATTTCCTCTTGTTCTGTCAGTGGGCACTACTGAGAAGAGTCTGGCTCCCTCTTTTTCATTCCCTCCCTTCAGATATTTATGCACGTTGATAAGATCCCCCTGAGCCTTCTCTTCTCCAGGCTGAATAGCCCCAACTCTCATAGCCTCACCTCATATGAAAGATGCTCCAGTCCATTAATCATCTTAGTGGCCCTGTGGTAGACTCACTCCAGTAACTCCACATCTTTATTGTATTTGGGAGCCCAGCACTGGACGCAGTACTCCAAGTGTGGCCTCACCAGTGCTGAGTAGACAGGAATAATCACCTCCCTTGACCTGCTGGCAGTGCTCTTCCTGATGCAGCCCAAGATACCATTGGCCCAAGGGCACATTGCTGGCACCTGGTCAGCTTGTTCACCAGAACCCCAACGTCCCTTTCTGCAAAGCTTCAGAAAACTGCTTTCAGGCCAATGAGCCACCAGCACGTACTGGTGCCTGGGGTTATTCCTCCTCAGGTGTAGGACTTTGCACTTCTTGTTTAACTTCATAAGATTCCTCTTTGCCTATTTCTCCAGCATATCAAGGTCCCTCTGAATGGTGGCACAACCCTCTTGTGTATCAGCCACTCCTCCCAATTTTGTATCAACTGCAAACTTGCCGAGGGAGTACTCTGTCCCATCATCCAGGTCATAAATAGAGATGTTGAAAGGTATTGGACCCAGCACTGACCCCTGGAGTACACCACTAGTGACTGGCCTCCAGCTGGACTTTGAGCCACTGATCACAATCCCTGAGCCCAGTCATCCAGACAGTTTTCAGTCCACCTCGTCCTCTAATCTAGCCTGTACTTTGTGAGCTTGTCTGTGATGATGTTATGGGAGATTGTGTCAAAGACTTTACTAAGGTTGAGGTAAGCAACATCCACAGTTCTCCCCTCATCCAGCAAGCCATTCTTTTCATTGTAGAAGACATTGGCCAAACATGATTTTCCCTTTGTAAGTCCATGCTGACAACTCCCAGTCTTGTCCTTCATGTGTTAGGAAATACTTCCCAGGGGAATTTTCTCCATCACCTTCCCAGGGACTGGGGTGAGGCTGAGCAGCCTGTAGTTCTCCAGATCTTTCTACTTACCCTTTTTTAAAATAGGAGTGCTATCCACTCTCCTCCAGACTTCAGGAACCTCTGCCAATTGCCAAGACCATTCAAGGATATTTGAGAGTGGCGTCGTGATGCTGTCAGCCAGCTCCCTCGGCACTCATGGGTGCAGCCTGTCAGGCCCCATGGATTTATGTATGTCCAGTTTGTTTAAGTGCTCCCTAACCTGATCATCCTCCACTGAGGGAGGGTTTTCCTTCTTCCAGACTTTCCCTGTGGTCTCAGGGGCCTGGGTTTCCTAAAGGCAGGTGAGACACCTATTCATGCTATAAAAAGGTGCCTATTCACACTATAGCATATGGTTTAGATGCTACCCTCAGTATTACCGTAGCCTCACATGTGAGTGAGCAGTTCCTTCCCCAGAAGAGATTTGTGGGACATGTCAAGAACTGAGAACTGCAGAAGTATGGACAGTTGGATGGTGCACAGGTCTTCAGAGCATCAAGGAATATGATGGGAAAGGCTTCTGTGTCATAGAATCATAGAATCATAGAATGGTTTGGGTTCGAAGCAACCTTAAAGATCATCTAGTGCGAACCCCCCTGCCATGGGCAGGGACACCTTCCACTAGACCAGGTTGCTCAAAGCCCCACCCAACCTGGCCTTCAACATGTCCAGGGATGGGGCATCCCCAACTTCTCTGGGCAACCTCTTCCAGTGCCTCACCACCCTCATAGTGAAGAATTTCTTCCTTATATCTACCCTCTTTCGGTTTAAACCATTACCCCTTGTCCTATCATTACATGCCATAGTGTCCTTATGGTTTATTTTAGTTATGGAAGTGTCTTTACTGAATGGATTAGTTTAAATAATAAATGGACTGGAAAAAGTGGAAAATGACTGATCCTGACTACAAATTCGATAGCAGATAGTCCCAGACTGAGGAGCCAAGATAGCATTTGATATCCAGTAATAATATCCTGTGGATATATCAACACTAATTTTGTGACTTTTCATAGTCACATCTTTTTTCTCTACTTCAAACAATGGCATATTCTATTTGTTTGAAGACTTTGTCCATCTATCAAGACATACCTTCTTTGTTAATTGTCAAGTAAGTACCCATTGAAAGTAATAAATCATGGAAAAATGACTTCTTGAATCAGGTAGTCATCTGCACTAGGTTTTTTCTAGAAGCCTAACAAAAATAGAGCAGATTCAAGCTGAACAGTTACGATTTCCATCTCTAGCCTTTCTTTGAAGTTCAAAGTAGAGTTGCAAGTGCTGGCCTTAAACGGCCATGGAGTGCTTTTCCACAATGATGGTTGTGTTTCCAGCCAAAATCTTATTCATATTTTTGACCCTTCATCTGCTGACATCTTTCTAAAAATTATTTTCTGCTTACAAATACTCATCAGCACTTGAAAACCTGGTGTCCTGGGCATTATTTTTTTTTTTTTTGTGATCTGTAGAAATTCTGTTTTCCAAATCTTCAAACGTGGCCCTGATGGGAAAAAGAGGATTAGTGGAAGTTAGTTAGGAAGAAACAAGTATTTTTCCAAAAGTAGAAAACAAAATTATAGTTAAGTAGCAGTTGATTCTAGTAGAGTAAGGAAAAGGAAAGATCCTCTCTTCTAAGANTACCTGAAAGGAGGTTGTAGCAAGGTGGGTGTTGGTCTCTTCTCCCAAGTAGGAAGTGATAGGACGAGAGGAAACGGCCTCAAGTTGCACCAGGGGAGGTTTAGATTAGATATTAGGAAAAACTTCTTCACAGAGAGGGTTGTCAAGCATTGGAACAGGCTGCCCATGGAAGTGGTTGAGTCCCCATCCCTGGAGGTATTTAAAAGATGGGTAGACGAGGCACTTAGGGACATGGTTTACTAGCGGACAGATATGGTTGGACTTGATGATCTTAAAGGTCTTTTCCAACCAAATGATTCTATGATTCTATGAAATTTAGGAAATCTTAGCCCCCAAAACTTTTGTGGATTTGAATCAGGATAGATTCTTCTTCCTGTGCTGAATTTCTCTGATACTGTGTCCTCTTGCAAAATAAGAACTAGAACATCCAGTAAGATGGGGATATTGGGGGGAAAAAAGAAAAGAGGAAGAATGAAAGTGAGTTTTTCTAGTGCACTGCTGGAACAACCTGAAGGATTTTCTGGTTGGAAGCTCTCGAATAGTTTCTCCTAATTGTGAATTACGTTTAGGGAAATAAAAAATTCAGAAATTACAAGAAGCAAAGAGAGTCAGTAGGATACAGAAGAGATATTTTAATAAGTCACGCTTGAGTGTTTAACCAGTCCCTGAGCTCCCCTCAGATGTTTTGGTTTAAAAAAACAAAGGGAAAAAAGGCAACATTTTCAAATACTGTGTTGGCTGTATAAAACTGAGTTGATGGTGCATTGCATTGCATGTAGCACATACAGCCTTTTTCCTTCATTCTGGATATTTTAAGTTGGAGCTAGGAAATGGCCCTAGGGAGGTGAAGGAAAGATTGCTTTGCCAATAGGACAAAACCTGGACAAATCTGAAGTGCTCCTGGTTTATGCAGTGCACCTGGCAGTGTTTGAGAAGATACTGGATAAGTTTCTATGGTGTATCTTTAATTTCTCTATAACTAGGTTTATGCTTAAATGTTTAATAAGAAATGATATGTTTACAAATACTCTCCAAGACGCTTAATCTCTGCCAATCTGAAATGACCCCAAATGAAGGCAGTCGATGAGGTGAAATTTCCACTTAAAAGAAGACCTGGTGCACTCCCCATAAAGTTGCAGAAATTTGGTGCTTGTAAGGCTCTGCTTATATTAAGAAGGGCTTGTTTGGAGGTTTCCCAGTATTGAAAAAACCTATGGGATTGGCTCGGTAAGAGAGGAAAACTAATTTATTGGTCAGTAATATGTATTGTAATATTTCAAAAAGATTCTTCTAACAGCTCTCTCAGCCTACTCTTCCTTCAAAACCCTTTTCATAAGGATACAGATGATAGTCCTTACCAGTCTGGAGTCAGTATATACTCAAGAGCACAAATGACATTCAAGGGAAGCAGTTTCTTACAGTGGAGTCCAGTCTCCAGAGAAAAGGTAGAACCACTTGAAAATAAATTGTAGGTTTGCTTTTGGTTTGCTCCTGTTGTTTATATAGAAGGAAGTGTAGCATTGGGATGGGCTTGCTTTTGCAGTTCTTGAGATTGAGGAATGCTGGGACACAGCTTGCCAAATATTTCAAAATAAAAATAAATTCAAAGTCACCCAGTTGGCATGCACATGGTGATGGCGGTTGTCCAGAGAGCATTTTTGGGAAGCTACATGCAAACTCTTCCTTTAGCAGAGACAATGAAGTGGATGCTCAAAGGAAAGAGTACAGGCAAGAAGAGGTGTCCGATATCTGTCTTCTCATTTTCGCCATGTGCAGAAAAATAAAGCTCATGGTTTAGCTGCTGGTGAATGGGCCTACAGGAGCAGACTTGAGAGCAGTTAAAATTTTCCAGTTTGTGTACCCTGAAATCACCAAGTTGAGTGACAAAAAAAATCTGGGTTTTTCACAGCAATATCAGGTATGATAGTTCTCAGAATGCCTCAGTGACGAAAGCCTGTACTTCAGAATTTCAGGTTAAGACAGAAATTTTCAACCCAAGTTATTTATAGGAGGTTTTAGGAATCCAGGAGAATCGTGAGACTTTTACCCAATCCACTTAGCCAAGCAGTGGTGAGTGTAAATAACAACGCAGGTTAGTCAGACTTGCCCGGGAGAAAGCTGGAACAGAGAATTTAATCTCATAAACCCCAGGGCTGGAAGGCTTAAATTCAATAAAATAATCTACCTTTGCTGCTAAGTAGAATTAGTTGCAGCCACCAGAAGTTGAGAGTACTCAGCACCTTGAGGTCTGAGGGAGTCGTGTGTGTTTGCCTTGGCTTGCTATGCTGAATTTAAATGCATAATGAGACATTGATATCCAGTACCTACCCAGATATGGCATTAAAACGAATGGCAGACATTGACAATTTAATTAAATTAAATATATTCCAGTTTTAATTAAATACATTTCAGTTAAAATAATTGATCATTTGAATTATGAAAAAAGGAAATAAACTAGTCTCAGTTAATTCCACTCTTTCCTTCAACAAAACAACAGTGATGAAGTTACTGTTATTTATTTAGTGTCCACTCATATTTTCTATGATGAGGTAAATTATTATATTGAAAGACGAGGTATTTAGTTGTCCTAAACTTGACACATTTAATTAAATTTAGGACATTTTACTTGAATTGAATGGAAAAGCAGAAGGAATGTCTAGCACGGATTTCCATGCTTCTGAAATCAATAAAGCAGAACTGGGTTAATTATGGTTAAATAATAGCTTGGAACTAATATGTTCACAATGACTTGTATTCAGTTGCAAATACTTACGCCGTAAGTCTATGTAATTTTTTAGTTGGAAAACATGTAATGTCAGGTGACGGCTATTTATTCTGTTGATGTTAAGATAGCTCACCATAGATTTTCTAGCAGCATAGAAGACAGGTGAGGAACCAATAGCCAGTGCATCATTCAGCTAATAATTTTGTGTTCACAGCTGAGGCTTTTTAGCACTAGCTATTATTTTTAGATAAAAATGAAGTTA
>VYZW01010824.1:0-10808 GCA_013401315.1 Balaeniceps rex | reverse complement strand
CACCTGGTACATTTCCTTTCTCAATTCAGTGATTTTATTCATTGGGGAAGAAATTGCTTTGCATCCCGTTCTTTAAAGGCGTGTAAAGGCAGGTAAGATCTGTATTTCTAAAAGCCCCCAAAGAGAGCGCTTTTCTGGAAGGGTGACCAGCCTCTTCCTTGCACTGAAGCAGCCTGGCCGGTGGAAATGTGACTTCTCATGTGTGGAAGGGCTCTGGCTTGGAACCACTGTTGTACTCAAGAGCTGCTGATCAAAATCACTGCTCTAAGACACTGCGGTGACAATCCCGTCTAATTTTGCAGGTTGAGAGGCTCCAAAGACTGCTGAATCAAGTGAGGTGACCATCAGAAAACAGGTTTCCCAGCTGTAAGTTGCCTTCTGGAGGGTTTTCTGTGCTGGGCAATGCTGGAAGGTAAGCTCTTCCAGAGGAAAGTGTCTTTCTCTCTGGAGGGGAAGTGGCCTGGAAGCAGAGATCCCAGGTTGAAGCTTGGAAGGGGTCAAGCTGTCAGCTCCCACGGTCGTCCTAGGACCCACCAGGGTGCTTGGTAAAACCATCCCCTCCACAATACATAAGTGACAGCTCTTGGTCCTGCTGAAATCTGGACTCGTGAAGGCTGAGAGGCTCCATGAAGGGATTTTATCCAACTCCCCAGTTCTTGAGTAGGCATGGGTGCCCTGTAGGTATTTTGTCAAAAGAACCAATTTCAGCTCAGTCAGAGTTAAAACATGCACCTTGCTCACAGCCTGTGGGAACCTGACACCCTGATGTGTGGCCAGGAGGAATCATAGAATCATAGAATGCTTTGGGTTGGAAGGGACCTTTAGAGGTCATCTAGCCCAACCCCCCTGCAGTGAGCAGGGACATCTTTAACCAGATCAGGTTGCTCAGAGCTCCGTCCAACCTGACCTTAAAGGTTTCCAGGGATGGGGCCTCCACTACCTCTCTGGCAAATGTAGAGTTTTACTGGTTTTACAAGCGTCATGTTGTCGCATCGCTCCCCACCTGTTGCAGGTGCTAAGAGCACTGTGTGCCAGCACCAGAGGATGTCCTGTATGCTTTTGTTTAGCTGCCACCCCTCTATCCCCCTATTCTGGGGAGCAGAGAGATCCCCGAGAAACAGTAGTGCTATCTTCCATCTCTCTTCTTCATGTCTGCTTGCCCCCAGTTAAGAGGCCTCTGCTTGGGGCTTTCCCAGGGCACACGATGGCTTTGCGCGGTGGTGGGGCAAGAGCACCAGTGCACCGGTGCACTGAAAACGTGAACGTGTAGAGATGTGGATCTTCTCCCCACTAACTCGGGAGCTTCCAGATCTGCTGATCTCTGCTGCTCTCACCCCTCTGAGAGAAGAAGCATAAAACAAGTCATCAACCCCAAAGGTAATGGCCTCTCTGGGCAGGTTGCCAGTCACTTAATATCTTTGCTAATCATCTAGAAGGGGAAATAAACAGCATGTTAATGAAATGTGTGGGTGAAGCTAAACTGGGAGGAGCTAGAGGGGCTGGTTTGGGCAGAGGAAATAAAACAAAAGGATTTGGGGAGGCTGGAAAGACAAGCAGGGAATTAAAGCTTGATGTTTGGCTTGGGATTAATTTGAAGGAATACAGTGGGCAGGGGAGCAGAGATAAAAGGCCACGTTAGGACATTTAGGTGCCTGAGGGTGGACTTGAAGAGCAAATTTAACTTCTGTCTGTCATACAGCTCGGCCATAAACTGCTGAAATTTGGGATGCAGCAGTGTCCATAGGGGGGTGGACACAGGAGCACACCTCTGGAATAGTGTGATGCCTTTGGCCAGGTAGGTGTTGGGAAGGCTGGCAGCAAGGTGGAGGAGAAGAAAAATCATTAGTAATGCCAAAAACACTGCAAAAAAGGTCTGTGCCCCACATGAGTGGCCTTTGATGGAAGGCCTTTGAGTGAAAAACACTGCCAAGCATGTGTGAAATTGCAGCACATCAGGGGGAGAGTTACTTGAACAGAACAGGGACATTGAGAAGCAGCTGCACAAAATTGGGAAAGGAGGCATTTCACTCGAATACACCATGTCAGTTCCTAATGGCAGGATCTGCTGAACCGTGGCCTATTAGGAGAGTCACAGTACTTCAGGTAGAGTAGTTCTAAAGAGTTTGGCTTGCTTAACCTAGCTAACTGGGGACCAAGAGGGGATCCAGTGGTTCCCTATAAGTACCCTTGTGAGCAGAGGGGAGGAGAAAATGTTTATGGCAATGCTAGAGCAGAAACAAGCTGGTGTAAACTGGTCTTGAGTGAGGAACCTCATGTAGTTTTCCAACCCTTTTGTGGTATGGCTGGCAACAGCCTCATCTTGAAAAGAGAAGGAGCAAAGAAGGAGCATGCTCTGAAGATGGCTCAGAATTAGCATTGGAAATTATTACGGTGATAACAGGGGCCAAATGGTTTCAGCGGCAGGTCCCTGCAAGTCCTATGTGGATAGTACTTTTAGTCTAGGTGTGCAAAGAGGAGACGGCCAACAGCCCATGAGGCCAGTGTGGCAGCACTGGAAATACCATGATCAAAATCGTCTGAATTAGAATGTTCCAGTGACTTTTCTGTTGGCATTTTTGCCAGATATTGGAATATTTTGAATGTGTCCATTTCCTTTCACCCCCCCTTCCCTCCAGCTTTTCCTGGTCAAAAAGAAAAAATTATATTAGAAAGAAAAGTGATGAATATTTGATGAAAATTTGCAGCCAGTTCTCTGCTCTGTTCACAACAGAAGAACTGTTGCAGGGCACCAAGCCCCCTCGCCCCTGTCTGAGCTTCATCCTCTCTCCACAGATTGCCTTGGGTTCATTTCATACTCAATCTGGGTTACTAAAAAGATTTTTTGAGTTCCTGAGTTGAATCTAAACTTTTCCTGCATCTCTGCAAAGTTCCTTGCAGGAATTTGCCTGAGGGAAGGATATGAAAACCTCAAGAGTCTGAGTCGTGGGGGTGGGTTTTCCTGCAAGGAGTTAAATCCTTGAGCCAGAGCAGGTTAGACGATGGGCTGAAATTAGTCAATAAGTTTGTTGGCTCAGCTTTCAGCTGGAAAGCAGGAGGGATTTGTGATACAAGGAGCCTGGAAAGAGATTGCCCTAAAATTCAGTCCTAGATATGGACTCATTGACTCTAAACCCAGGGATTTTAAGGGGCTGAGGGGGTGGCAGGGGCTTATTTCAAGTGAAAGGTCCACATAAAGGCATCAGAAGCATGTCCATGAGAGGAGGACCTGAGTGAGGAGTTTAAAGACAAAGCAGAGAAGGAGATTTACTAGTAAAGGCAAGCACGACGCCTCTCTCATCCCTGCTCATGGCTCAGGTCTTTCCATGTCCACCCATTTCTGCTGCTTTTGCTGCTCTCTCAGGGAGGGAAGATAAAACAAGTCATCAACCCCAGAGACAGCAGCTTTCTGGGCAAATTGCCAGTTGTTTAATATTGTTGCTAATGATCTACAAGCAGAAGTAAACAGCATGTTAATGAAATGAGTGGAGGAGGCTAAACTGGGGAAAGCTGCAAGAGCTGGTTTAGAGGCAAAATGAAATACAAAGGTTTGGGGAGGGCAGAAACACACCAGGGAGAACCAAAACAGAATTGGTTTGGGGATGGTTCAAGGGAATATAGCTGGTGGGGGGATGAAGAGAAGGAGGATAAAACAGTACCAGGCATTAGGACTGCAGCGAGCGGCTGGCGAAGGCCCATCAGTAGGAAAGAAGAGACAGCTCTTGGTAGAGAGAGATCAGCGCTGGAGGTTGGTTGTGATAAGCATAGCCCAGCCTGTTGTCTCCTCTTCTATCCATTGTGGTGACTGCCCATAAATTTACCTCCGGCTCATGGGAGAGAGCCTGAATCTGGGCAGTGCCTAGCATTGCTCTAGCCTGGTGAGGAGACCCTTTTGTTCAGCTTCTGCAGCAGCATAAATCACTGCCCAAAGCTCCTTTCAACAATAACTAACCAAAAGGAAATGCACTTACTTGCCCAACATCGTTACCTGGGATTGAATCAGGGACTCTTCAGTCTAGCCCAGTGAAACTAGCTGTGAAGACAGCAAGCTTTCTATTGGCATGGCAGATCTGGGACTAGCTGGCTTTATGGGTCTTACTTGTCTTGTCTATACGTAGTGGGAGATGGAAGCTTTCACTGGTGCCACTACCCTGAGCCAGCAGTGGGACAAGTTTGTTGGCATCCAGTCCTTGTATGGCCTGAAGGGACGGGGAAGTCACTTTGGATAAATGTTCCTCCAAAACATTTCATTTCTCTTGTTTTTTCCCCCTCCCTCCCCCTCATTTGGAATTCATTGGCTCTAATTGCAGAGGTAGTCAAACTTTGGCTGCATCTGAACTGCAGGTCTTCGAGGGGACTCGCACGCTAGACAGCGAGATGAATGATTTATTATTATATTATTATTTATTCATTTAAATTCATGAATGCTTATCCAAATCCAAAATTGCCCAATTTCATCCAGATCTGAATTTATAGATTTTCAGGCCAGATGGGACCGTTCTGATCAGCAGCCTGACCTTCGGCATCACGCGGGCCAGAGAACGCCACCCTCCAATTCCCATGGCGGGGGGGAGCTTTACCGCTATGTAAATCAGCATTATCAAGCCCAGTGACTTGTCTGAAATGGTCTCTAGTGGAATCTGTGAAATTGCCTGGTGGTTTTCAGCTCTGCTTCTCAGTACGTGGCCGTGCATCGCAGAAAATGCAGCTTCAGCTCTCCTTCTCTGTCTGGAAGACAACTGTGGAAAGGGCTACCACCAGCAGGTAAGGGCCAGGGGATCAGCCACCCTTCCCTACAGCTGTTCTCTTATAAATGCTTGGGCAGGAAAATACATGAGTCTAATATCAGCTCCTATAGTGCTAACGTGAAAAACATTGCTGAAGAAACTGTTCCAGGAGCTCATGTGAAGTGAACCCCCCAAGCCAAGGTGTGTCCTGTCAAGCCAAGCTTGGTGGCTGGTTGCTCAGGGGAAGTCTGCGTGGACATCTGATTTGAGGACAGATAACTGTGGGCTTTGCTGTTCCCATTTCCTCCATCTCTTCAGGAAAATCCTTTTCATTTTCCTGACTTGCTTCACTGCTTGCAAGGAAGTCCCTGAACAGTGACACGCCACTGAAACCTCAAATAGCAGTTGTCAATTTCTGTGGGTTGCCAGGGTTTTGAAGGAGTTTAGGGTTTGGGGTGTGTTTGGGGAAGAAATTGGGAAGTCACACAGGAAAACAGTGAGTAATTAAAGGCAGACCATATTTATCCTCACAAGTCTATTAGTTTTTTTCCCCATCCATCCAACTTGTGTTCTTGTAAATCATAAACTGGAAAGAGATCTGTGCTGCCACGACACAGGTTTTTAGATTGTTCTTATATCTCCAGCTTGGATAAGATTTGTTATCTCCCAAGTGACAGTAATGATTCTGACTGTTGGTTCTCCACGGTCTTCTGGTGAACAGAGCTGGCTTGGTGGGCTTGGCAAGAAAGGCATTCCAGTCTTGCAAAATGAAGTATATTTTTGAATATTTTAGCACACATGAAACAAAAACAAGATAGAAAGAAAAGAGACCCAAGTGGTTTGTGCTGCAATCATATCTCCTGTGGCCCTTCAAAGGAACCCCAAAGACTTCATACACTCCCTAACTTGCAGAAATTCAATCACCTTATCCAGGATCAAAAGGCAGAAACATTTCAATGGCACACAACAGCAATTAAAGATTAGAAGCACTGTGGCTTTGTTTTTGCATTTCAGGTTGGTGGAATTGAAAGGAGGAGGATGCAATCATCGGCTGGATGCTGTCCAGGACTCTGAGGCTGTGTCTATACCTGTAAATTAACTGTATCTGGGTCTGCTCTCTTGCGCAGTGGCCAGCTGGCACAGGATATCCTGCATCTGTACTATTAAATTCTCTCACCCTCCAAAAAAGGGGGGTTGCATCCAAATTGCCTACTGAGAATGGGCACTAGTCTGTGCTAATTCCCAGGCTGTGTCTAGGCATCATTTGGGAAAATGCTAGTTAGATTGTGCCAAAAACATGCCAGGTAGTGTTTTAACAACTTACAATACAGAAGATCAAGTTCTAACGTCCAGGGACGTTTTTGCAACTGTTCATTCTGTTGGTAAAGATGCAGTCTGGGAGTTTATGTTACAGCTCTAGCAAGAGTGCCTCCAGGCCCTTTGTGACTACTGCTGATCAGTTGCTTGTCCTCAGGTCCCCTCTGAAGGTCAGTGCACTGCTGGGATTCTTCCCACTGCCCATCGCCAGCAGGGCTCCTCTAACCTCCTGATGGCAGCCACACGTCTGGTTTTGCCATGGCGTGGGCAAAGCAGAGCAAAAAGGGACTCAGGAGAGAATCTGGCGTTGCACAGTGCTTCACAGTAGCACTGAGGCAGTGGAAGTTGTGAGAAGCTGGTCATTCAGGTGCGCAGTGTCTTTCCAGGGTGATTCATGGAGACACCTGGGGAGTGCTGAAAGTAATCCTGGGGCACAGGGGCCGCGGTGTGGCTAGCTACACCAAGGGTATGAAACAGAAACTTGCACAGGCTATGGTCAAAGTTCATACCATAAAGCTGTCCCTTGTACAGATTTGGGGTTTACACCTTTACGTGCTATCTCAGAAGTCTCCCATCCAAGAGTGTTTCCCATGTTGTAGGAAAAGATGGCATCATGGTGCAGGATTGGGACTGCAGTGTGCTTAAGCTGATGACATCTCTCTGGCCCAACACTGGGGTGAAACGAGGGAAGGGTCACAAGCTTGACTGTGAAAGCTGTGACGGTAGCTGTTAAAGGCTTTTCGGGAAGGAGCGGGGAGTGAGCCGACCCCTAGCATCCTCCCTGACATTCCTGCACCCTGCTAATGGCAGCCGAGATGACTTTCTGCTAATGCAAATGTTCACAGCTGTATGCTGGATGTTGCTGAGTGGATAACGGCTGATGAGGTTGCCTGTAGACAGTCACTCCACTACCAGTGTGCAATTAATTGCTATGTAAAGTGCTCTGAGATGCGGTGCTGCTGAAACGCCGAGTGTATAAAATGCCATCCCCACACAAAAGGGAACAACATGCAAATTCTCTCAATATATTTTTAAATACGAGCATTTTTCAGCTGTTTGCTCTTTTGTAAAAATTATTAGGCCCCCTCCTGGGAGCTGGAAGGCAGCAAGGGCAGTGTGCATGGATGAGCTGGCTTCCAGGGGCTCCCACTGTTCGTGCTGCTCAGCCCCAGGCTCCCGGGGGTCATCTGTGTTTCTTCTCCTATTTCTTTAACCTCTGCTTAGCTTTTGTTTCCCTTTTCGCTTGCTTGATCGTATGTTGAGCTGCTGCCTGCCTTCCTGGGGAGGGCAGCAGGGAAGGAGAATGCTTTTTTGCAAGGGGCAGAAGCTGGTAAGGGCTCCAGCCCCTGTTCCCTTGTGAACCAGAGAGGTTCCTTGTCCCGCATCCAAAGGAAATGTTTTGTCCCAACTGGATGCAACCCAGAGAGAGGTGGTTTCAGGCCAGCTGGAGCTGGAAAGGCAGTGTGTTTGTGTCTGGGGGTGGCAGCCCTGGCTGCAAAGGACAAAGCCCTGCTGGTCTACCTGTAGAGGTCTAATGCCAGCTCTGAGAAAGCAGTGGGAAGGACAGACTGTCTTCCCTGGGATCAAGTCTATCACAAGGTGATTGACAAGTCTCAGCAAGGTGGCCTGAATGGACGGCTATGAAATCCCGAGTGCTAGAGATTACATGAAGAAGGCAAGATGACTCACTGCTCCCCATACCACAAAGAGAAGAGGACATCCAGCGAAAATATCACACAAATTTAAAACAAAGGATGGGAAGTAGTTTTCCTCAGGGCATGCAATCCTGTTAGACAATTCCTCATGGCAGTGAAAAGCTGAAGTGCAAACAGGTTAAAAAGAAGTAGGCTAATTCGGTTGACTGTTGGCCATAGCACATAGTGGTTTGGTTGCCACCACTGCTGCAAGAACTCCTAAACCTCCAGCTGTCAGAAGCTGGGAGAATATGTGGGGGGTGGGTGGATGTGCCGCAGTTCTTGCAGTCATTTCCTACTTGTCTGTTGCTGTTAATGGACAGAAAAAGGACATAGAGACTATATGGACTGGAAATCTATGGGGTTTTTATGTGCTAATATTCAATAGATTAAGCAATGTGTAGTTGACAGATCTTGGACAGGAATTATGAGCAGGAAATCTGTTTAATGAGCACTTTTCCATGGCATTCCTGAGAAGGCAGTCATAGCTTAGATGCAATTCAATGTTTCCATCAATGGTCTGGAAAAAAATAAAAACAGTGCTGCTGTCTAAAATGTACAGATAACCTAAAGTTTGGAGGAGTGCTTAATCTGGCTTGAGAAGGTGTGGAAAGGACTCTGGGTCCATCAGCAGTCCAGGCACACAGAGCATACATTTTCACAGCATCAAACTGGGAGACAGAATAGGAACCAGGAGAACAGATTGAAGCTACGGAGTGGTGAACAGCAGAATCACAGAACAGCTGAAGTGGGAAGGCATCTCGGGATCATCTACTCCAACCCCTTCTGCTCAGAATAGGGTCAACCAGAGCAGGTTGCTCAGGACCATGTCCAGTTGTGTTTTGAATATTTCCAAGGATGGAGACTCCACCACCTCTCTGGGAAACCTGTTGCAGTGTTTTAGCACCCACACAGTAAAAAAGGCTTTTTCTTACATTTAAATGGAATTTCCTGTTTTTCAGTTTGTGCCTCTTGTCCTTTCACTGGCACCACTGAGAAGAGTCTGAATCCGTCTTCTTTACTTGTCCCCACCAGATATTTATACATATTGATAAGATCCCCTTGAGCCTTCCCCTCAACATGCTGGCCAGTTGCAGCTCTCAGTCTTTCCTCACATGTCAGGTGCTCCAGTAAATTCATTGTCTTTGTGGCCTTTTGCTGGACTTGCTCCAATATGACTCGTACTGTCTTGTACTGGGGAGCCCAGAACCTGGACACAGCACTCCAGATGTGTCTCACCGGTGCTGAATAGAGGAGAAGGGTCACCTCCCTCCACCTGCTGGCAATGGTCTGCCTAATGCAACCCAAGAGGCTGTTGGCCTTGTTTGTGACAAGTGCACATTGCTGGCTCATGGTAAACTTGGTGTCCACCAGGACCCTCACGTCCTTCTCTGCAAAGCTGCTTTCCAGCTGGCCAGACCCCAGTGTGAAGTGGTGTGTGGGAGTCCCTCTGGAAGGCAATGGCTCCAAAGAAGATTGAGAGGTCCTAAAGAAAGGTCCTTCATCTGGACCTGTATTCTCAGTATGGTGGTGGGACTAACTAATGTCACCTTGAAGGAGACTGGTGAAAGGACAGGACTAATTTTAGCTCAGTGTAAGTCACAAGGGGAAAGATAACAGAAACCCATCTCTAGTTCGGGGACGTGCTTTGTCAGGGACAATGAGAAATTGGAGAGGATGCAGAAGCCCACACAAACCTGGGCTGGAGAAAATGCTTCCAAGAGAGCAATTTGTTCAGCTCATCAACAAGCTCAAGTGGCGACTTGCTGTGTGTATGCACCTGCTATAAAAGGACTCTTTAATCTAAAAGAAAAAGGAAAGGCACAAGACAGACCACTGCCTGCAAGCTGAACACAAGTAGACATGAGCAGGAATCTCGGTGCCTGTTTTGTTGGTCATTATCTCTGGGAACAAATTGCCAAAGATCTTGGTAGAGATTTCATCTCCTGATGTCTTTGAATTGAGACTATGCAACCGTAGTTGAACCCAGCTTGTCAGATGACTCGCTGAGGTGTTGTGACCTGTGATGTCCAAGACTGCAGGCTGGGCTGTTCTTGCTGTAGTCTTTAGCTCTGACTAGAATGGTCCCTGAAGTGGTCATGAGCACAACACATTCTCTCCACGTAGCTGCCAGGTTGTAGTTAGCCTCTCTTGCTGCATTTTAGCCTGCATGGGCTAAGATTTCAGGTAGGTCAGAGGGTGGAGTAACAGGGGAGATTGGTGCAAGGGGTAGATGTCGCAGATGTTACTTGGGGATTGAAGAGGTGCCTTCATTCACAGGAAGGCAAGAACCCTGCAGAAGGCTTCTAGAGCACCCAAGGGGACAGCTGGCTGGCTGTAGTCCTTCTGTCCCAGGGGACAGGAGAGACGAGTAGTAAGAGTCCATCATTATCTTTAGGCATTGTTTAGGCTGCTGAACCTAAAAGGGAGAATCTCTGGAGTCTTCGCATAGCATAAGGCTCACTATATGGCAATCCTGATGGATTTCTCAACTCTACCTTCCTCTTTTGCTTGGGTTTTCCTTGGGATCTCATCCATTGCTCACAATACCAGCATCCATGGCTAGTAGCCAGTGTCCTCTGTAAGGAAGACCATTCACCTGATGCTGACCAGAACCCAGATTTTCAGCCAGGTGCCTCTTTAAGCCAACAAGGGCCACTACCCATTGGTACTGCTGTGGCTTCCTGCAAATGAAGCAGAAATAGAGCTGCAGGTCTACGATGGGAAGAAATCTATAGGCACAAATCTCTTCTCCTTTTTCTGTGCTTTTACTCATCACCCACAACAGCTTCTATTTCTAAACTTGTGTTTAAAAAAAACCAAAACAAACCCCTGAAAGTCAATATTTATTTTTCAGGCTCCCTCTCCCCTGCTGTTCATCTCTGAATTTAATGCTTTTGAAAGGTGAATGACTGACGATTTACTGAAAACGAAGTTAAAATATAAATAATTCCATGATTCAGCTGCTGTATTAAGCAGGCATATGAGAAAAAGCCCAGAAGACCAAGGCTGGCTTTTATTATTAACAAGGAAAAAAAATTAAATTTAAATAAATGTAATATTTATTAAAATT
>VYZW01010823.1:18297-38574 GCA_013401315.1 Balaeniceps rex | reverse complement strand
CTGGATCTAACTTTTCTTCCACAAATAAAGACAGAGACAACAGTGTATTCCAGTCTGGTATAAAAGAAATATCTCTTGTCTTTATTTTAATCTGATTACCTTTCTTCATTTAATCATTAGCTTTTATTGACAAAGAACCAAATATGCTCATTAGGTGTGGTGAGACAGAGTAGAATCAATTTATACATTAAATCAAAGGGTAGAGCCTCCAGATATTTAGACTAAAGACAAAGTAGTAACCTGCTAGATGCAAAGCATTATTGATAGAGAATGGTAATTACCTCTGGCAGGCACATTCTTTTAACAGATTTTCATTTAGGATGGTGTCATTGCCTCATGGAGCAATGTTTAGCTTAGCTAGAATATTGGCTTTTCTCTGAGTTGACCAAGATTAGTATAAAGAATAGTTATGAGTAGTGTATAGATTTTAAAGGAAACTCTGTATTTCTTAGTCAAGTCTTGGTCAAATCTGCTCTGTTATGAGCATATGTCTTAAGACAGAAGTGTAACCAGGCTGGCAGTTAGCTATAATGAGACATGAACTACAACAGGTATTGGGGGGCTGGTAGAGAGATGTTTGAAGAGGATGGGAAATGTGAACCTAAGAGCCAAATGATGATGAAAGGAGGCATTTTGTGTTTGAAGTCAGATTTGCTCATGACACAAACATATAAGTGACTTGAAAGCAGTGCAAAAACACTAAGTACTGGGAAATGATTCAGGTATTGTTTTGTGTTACAAACCTCAAGGCATTTAGCCCCTGCTTATATTTGGCATATCTAGTTGACGCTGAGCTGAATATTGCTTGATGATATGCTGCTACAATGTAGCTGTACCTATGCAGCTAATATGAATATCTTTTTTCACCTGAAATGATTCTCTTATGTTATGCTCTCAGCAACTCTTCTGTGCTACTTTTCCCCAGAAACCGGGCAGAAGCAGATGTAAATCTAAAAGTCCTGTGGCACAAAAATCCCTGTGATCTATCTCTTATCAGTTAGCCTTCAACATTTTCAGGGTCAGTGCTGTGATGATAGTAATTTCAAATGAGCTGCAGCTTGTGGAGTCATAGTCGACATTTTGCTGACAATCAGCCTCAGTTTTGCAAGCCAATAGCAGACCACCAAGGAGCTTTTACAGAGGTTTTGGCAACAACACCAATAGATAAATGCCTACAGCTGCAGTGGGAGAACAATGAGGAGGACAAGAAGGACACTGACCAGCTGTTTAGATCAGTTTCTTGGATTGGTTTCTCTTGGTGCAGCAATGTGTATGGGATCACAAACCAAGTACTGAACAGGGCAAAAAGCTGTGCTATAAACCAGCAATATGTACAACATTTCAGGATGGTTAACAGACATTTTTTGAGGATTTTGCGTTGATTTTTCCACAGTGTTCTGGTGTATGCGAACACATTAGCCTGAAAGCCTTAACCTTGCAAGTGTTGTCTTGTGAAATGTGTCATCTTCTATCGCGGCCACTCAATAGATAGCTCATTTGTTGTGGGCAGATAAACTGTTGGAGTAGTTGTGATGGAGGCTATTGCATAGTTTATTAAAGAAAGGTTGTTACTGTGTATTTCAAAGCCTGCTAGATTTTAGAATCATAGAATCATAGAATTGTTTAGGTTGGAAAAGACCTTTAAGATCATAGGGTCCAACTGTTAACCCAGCACTGCCAAGTCCATCACTAAACCATGTCCCTAAACACCACATCTACATGTCTTTTAAATACCTCCAGGGAAGGTATCTCAGCCACTTCCCTGGGCAGCCTGTTTCAATGCTCGATAATTTTAGAGATTATTGATGACACCTATATGAATGGGACAAACGATAAAATCCATATTGTTGTTGTTCTTTGCTCTATGCCAAGGTTCTGGTTTCAAAGTCAGAATGAGGTATTTCTCCATTGGACTTCAGATGCTGTGACTGGATTATTAGTTTCCGTGGAGGTTCATGCAGAAGGGGTCATGAGAGCTTGGGTATATGTATACATATTTATGAAACAAAATGTAGTACATAATAAAAGTTTTGCTCCACTACCACAGCAAGAGAATTTAATGGTGACAGCCTCTCCTGTGATATCCTGGGACATGGGTTATTAGATATTACCCTGGCTAACGAGTCATGTGCCGCAGAAAGGTATTATTTTAGTTTGCCTAGCAATGGAAGGTGGCTTGGTGAAATAGAAAAAGTCAAAGGGAGACACGTGCCATAGACTACAGCCTGGACAATACCTTCCTTCAATAAAAGCTGTAGGCTGCCTGCTATGCAGCTTATGTAAGAGCAAGGGGGAGTCTCATCAAAGGTTAGGAGATGTGAAATTAGAAGGTCTCAGGACTCATACACTGCAACTCTGTATTCTGTGCATTGTAGAGGCATCCTGCCCAGCTGAGGGCATCTTCTTCAAAATGACAGTATCGGGGTAAGTATAATATAGGAAGTTTTGTGTTCCTGTGATGAAGATAGAACTATTATTTTTTCTTTAATTTCACAGCCAAAGTTCAATGGACATATAATTTTCCTTGTGCTGTATGTAATATTTTTGTATATGTCCTGGAAATGTAACAAGTTACTCCATGGAATGGTGCAAATACTAACAGTGTAATTGCTCTATGCAATAAGGTTTAGTTACATTTTACAAAAATATTGTCTGTTGAAAATGCTGTTTCTAGGGACTAAACTTTCATACTTATACCACACGGAATATAGTTATGTTATTGATGGTATTAATCACGAAAATTTTAAACTAGGAGTACTGTTCATCACAGTTGATTAGAATCACTCTTTTCATTAAAATGCAAATAAGATAACCTAAAAAGTCTTAGTGTTTGAAGTAAGAGTAACCCCGAATATGAGTGGTGGTAAAGAGAGTTTTAAAAGCAGTGAAAATGGCAATTTGAAAAGCAACATTCAAAATGATCAGCTTCGACTATCTCAAAATAACATGAGCTGTTAATAACATTGAAATCAAGAAAACTGTTGATACACCAATATTAGCTCTTCAAAAAGGTCTCTCAGAAGTTTTTTTTCCTGTGGGAAAGAGCTGTTTTCAGATTTCTCAATGGAGGTGCGGCTGGGAAGGTGATGGGAGGTAGATCTTGCCATGGCAAAGCAATTAACCCCCCAATGATAAATGCTAATGTGTGCTACACTCATCCTAGTTCCACCTTCTGAAATAATTTTTTTCTACAAGTTCTTATTAAAACATCTAGCCCTGGTAGATAAGATCATTGAAGTTTGTAGTCAGAGATATTTGACTATGTAGTTGTCGTGGTTTAGCCCCAGTTGGCAACCAAGCACCACACAGCTGCTCGCTCACCCTCCCCCCCAGTGGGATGGGGGAGAGAATCAGAAGGGCAAGAGTAAGAAAACTCGCGGGTTGAGATAAGAACAGTTTAATAGTTGAAATATAATAATAATAATAATAACAACAACAACAACAGCAACAATAATAATTGCAATGAAAAGGAGAACAAGAGAGAGAAACAAAATCCAGGGAAAACAAGTGATACTACCACTCACCACCCGCCAACCAACATCCAGCCAGTCCCCGAGCAGCAATCGCTGCCCCCCGACCAACTCCCTACAGTTTATATACTGAGCATGACATCATATGGTATGGAATAGCCCTTTGGTCAGTTTGGATCAACTATCTTGGCTGTGCCCCCTCCCAGTTTCTTGTGTACCTGGCAGAGCATGGGAAGCTGAAAAAGAAAGTCCTTGACTAGTGTAAGCACTACTTGGCAACAGCTAAAACATCAGTGTGTTATCAGCATTCTTCTCCTACTAAAACCAAAACACAGCACTATGCCAGCTCCTAGGAAGAAAATCAACCCTAACCCAGCCAAAACCAGGACAGTAGTCCTAAGTGGGAAAAGAATGAGTCTTAGAGCATATTTTCTGGGAAATGTTAGGATCTCTGCAAACTGCATGCTAAGGAAGGAAGGATGTTGCTATGGTAAGGTAGTCTGAACAGAGAAATGGGGATGACAAATGGGAGAGTTACTATTTGGCTAAAACTTCTAAATTTACATAGCAACACTGTGACTGCAAATAGATTCCCAACCACCCACCACTGAAAACAATTCAACTATGAAACCCTCCCTACCAGCCTTTCTCACAAGTCCTATTCAACTGTTGCTGAACGAGTAAGAGTGGTCCAGTTCAGGATGCCTTCTGTTACAAAGAGCAGGAAAAAGATGGGTTAAGCCAAAGCTAGAGAAAACTCTGGTGACTGGCTTTTTTTTTGCTTATTGGTGCAGTGTAGCAGTGGTCGCAGATGCTGAGAAGAATAATTTTGATAGCTCTTGTTTCCCCATCAATTCATCTCAAACAGGACAAGCAGGAAAAGTATGAAACAGAAGTACGAAGGTAAGTATCAAAAAGGAGAAAGAAGAGCTGAACTGCTTAAGCAGTATGCATTTCTTGTTCTTTTTTTCCCTCTGGTATAATGGTCAACTGCATGGAAGGAGAGTATAGAATACAGTGCTGTATGGTCACATCAGCTGAAACACACTACAATAGTATTCAGAAATGCCCAGCTTCAAACAAACTAATCCAGGCCAACTCATTGTCATAACAGGCTGGCAGTGTGACCCAATACTGGCAAGAGCACAGAGGTAAGTAGAAGAGTCCATCCTGATAGCGTGCTAAACAGTAGGGGATACTAAGTTGAGGACTGTCAAAAAATAAGCACAATACAGATATGTCCAAATGTAATTAGTACACATCCGCTTCAAATGCAGTGAACTTGCTTTTCTTGTAAACAGAAACAAAAAAACTTCTAAGTAAAAGCACTCATTATTCTGCTCATTTGCTTTACCGTAAGCAATTTATCATGAACATGGTTAAAAACTGGGACATGTTGCTCAGAGACGTGTAGGATCTCCATCCTTGCAGATTGTCAAAACTTGACTGAACATGGCCCTGAGCAATTGTCTTGGTTTCAGCTGGGATAGAGCTAATTTTCTTCCTAGTAGCTGGCGTAGTGCTGTGTTTTGGATTTAGGATGAGAATAATGCTGATAACACACTGATGTTTTAGTTGTTGCTAAGTAGTGCTTACACTAGTCAAGGACTTTTTCAGCTTCTCATGCTCTGCCAGGTGCACAAGAAGCTGGGAGGGGGCACAGCCAGGACAGCTGACCCAAACTGCCCAAAGGGCTATTCCATACCATATGACATCATGCTCAGTATATAAAATGGGGGCAGTTGGCCAGGGGGCTGCGATCGCTGCTCAGGGACTGGCTGGGCATCGGTTGGAGGGTGGTGAGGAATTGCATTGCGCATCAGTTGTTTTATATATTCTTTTATCATTATTATTATTATTATTGTTTTCTGTTCCTCTGGTGTCCTATTAAACTGCCTTTATCTCAACCCACAGGTTTTACTTTTTTTTCCCCGATTTTCTCCCCCATCCCACCAGGGCAGGGGAGGGTAAGCGAGAAGCTGTGTGGTGCTTAGTTGCCAACTGGGGTTAAACCATGACTGTGACCTGCTCTGACAGGACCTGTTTTGAGCATGAGTCAAACTAGATAACCTCTGGAGACCACTTCCAACCTACATGGTTCTCTAATTCTACTAAGAAATATATCATATGAATAATGACTTGTATGAGTGCATAACGTTTGAGTTTAACCAAGTCCTAAGAGGCAGGGAAACTCTACAGTACACTAATTGTGTGATTACCCCCTAGGGCTTGATAGGACTATGTACAGGTGTTAAGTTAAACTGTAAGCCATAGCTGGACTTTGGCATGTCATTGCATAATCCCTGCAGGGTTTTGTTACCCTTAACATGTAATTATGTAGTGCACAAGGAAAGCCTGGCCCCTGAAAATAAGATTTGTAGAGTTCATGAAGCTGAAAAAAAAAGTGTCTAAAGAGGGCTGTACTAACTAAGAGCCTTGTGGGTTGAGCTGTATTGAATGCAGTGTCCAGTGGGTTCACTGGGCACTGCATTCAAGACAAGTAGGAGGTACAGTGCCTGGTCTGAGAATCACAACCATGTTTAAGCTCAAGATTAATTTGTGATCAGGCTGGCAGCAGCAGGACCTGGTTAGTTTGGCAGACTGATGCTTCTAGAATCTGAACAATCAAGAGCTGTTTAATATGGGATGTAACTGAAGCAACAGCCAGCTCCATGTGCAGATGTATCCTTAACTGAACATCTGTAGTAACATATGAGCAATATTTGAGACCCACTGTCCTTACTGGGTTCGTAACAGATACAGATTACTCACTTAAATAGTTCATATGCTAAAAGATGAAAGGGTTTTCATGGTTGTATTTTAAGGCTGTTATTACTGATTAGGTAGCAATTTTTAGTCAATTAATTATAATAAAATGATATAACTAGTGTTACAGAGATATAACTCAGAGAAGAGTAAAGGATACTGTCTTAACTTCATGGTGGTTACAGGGGAGGATACATTTCCTCACTTATAACTTCTGTTATCTGTTTGTTAAATTCAAAGAATTAATTTTCCTCCCCTCTGATGTGCTGATCTTTCCCGCCCCCTTTACTTCCCTCCCCCACCCTCTTTCCCCCCAGACCCAGATCGTATTCACAGGGCTACTTTTCAATGTATTAAAATTCTCCTATCTGCCCCCCATCTCCCCAGCTGTAATCCTTCTGCATTATCCCATGCATTTCTCTTTCAAAATGATCCACTCTTCAACTTCATGAAAATTCTATGATATTCCAGAAAGAATAAGGAAACTTGATTCTAACTGTAAAAAGGGAATGACATATTGAGGTTGACAATGTTAACACAAAGACAGCAGTAGAACATTATTTTAGGCATTAAATTACATTTCAATGTACTTGTGCCCCTCCCTGACTGAATGTATTTAGAGTTTGCAAGAATAAAAGACAAAGACAGACAGAAATGGGCAGGAAGCTCCACTCTGACCTCCCATCCCTTCAGTCTTGTTGTGGACACTCATCAGCATTTCATGTGGAGCCTCTCAAGTTACATGGAGTTCACAAAGTCGAATTACCTCTCAAATCACCCTTTTGCCTATCTTAGTGCTTTCCTCTACCTTCACAGAAAACTGTCCTCCAAAGCCATACAACTTGCCTGATCAGGTTTCCTATCGTCATACCTGTCTGCAAAGAGAAATGCCTTAGAAATGTATCCCTTCATCTATTTATATAAACTAGCATAACGAGTGCTTAAAGTGTATTCTGAATGACAGGCTGTTCACCATGGCCTCGTGACAGGATTTTCATTGGCCAATCAGAAACTGCTTTGCTGTCCAGTATAATTGGTCAGTATGATGTAATTTGATTTTCTTTAATAAGATGGAATCATCTTCCCATTCCCTTTGAGAATCTTAATCTAGAGCAATAGTCCAGCTGTCACTTAGCGCAATTCCCTTTTTTCTCATCCAACCAGACTGCAATATCATTCTGTTACTCTTTATTGAAAAACAAGGTCGTCTTTAGGATAATTATAGAATTATCCTAAAAAGGATATATCTTTTTAGGATAGATATAAAAGAGTATATCTGGGGCTGTTAGCTTTAGTAAATCTGTGCTTAATGGCAGTGTTAGCCAAGCAGAGGTACTCTGAAGCACATAGTGCCTACATATTTTTTCTATATTCTATCTATTTCCAGTTAAAATACATATTTTGTCATATTCCTTCCCTGTAAAACATATTCTATATGAGTACAGTAGACAGATACCAGTAATATCTCCAAGTTTTAGGGTTCCCCCCTGACTTGTCTTTATAGTTCATCATTCATAACAGTTTCACTGTTCAGGATACATGGTTGAAAATAAGGAGATATAGGGGGGTTTAAGTGGCAGAAAGTCACCTTATAAATAAAAAATGGAGAACAGTTCTCCACACCCACCTTTACTTTTCCATGGCTAGTTGTTTCACTGGCTTCAAAGTATGCTAAGGCATACTACTGTGCAACCAACAGCTCTGTGTAAACCTTTGCTACTTACTCTGCACACTTATGAATTCTCTTTTTCACTTGTGTGTGTATAAGGAATGAGATTACTGGAGGAATCTGAGTTCACAAAACTGTTGAGATGCTTTTGTAGAGACAAACATCAGAACTGGCCTCAGTCATTCACTGAACACGACGTACAACTACCATCTAGCTCACAGTCTTGTCTTTCCCACCATTAAACTTTCCAAGGCTATGGCTTTCAGCGTACAAGAAAACACCCTAAAACTGCAGATAAAGTGGAAGAAGACCACGAGACCTTGCCTTGATGGGAAAAATTCATTATAGCTTCATAAACAAACAATCCAACAGGATGGAAACACAAGTCTGACATTGTAGCTGTGGGAAGGAAATGGAAAACAATGTAGAGGAGTTAGTAATTTAAATGTAAGGAAGGAAAATAAAAAGACAATGGAAGCAAAGATAGGGATATTCAGGTAATATGGTTCACTGAGCTCTAAGCCAATAGGGAAGAAGATGCAGGTAAGTGTTTAACACTGTCTTGCTTTCTCATCACTCCCACATGTTCAACTCCAGGTCACTCCCTGTCTCAGTCATTCAGGGTTTCTCTCTCCTGTACTTGTGCTTTCCCATTTGATGCATTAGGCCCCAAAGCAGAAAACACCAAATGTTTTGTATTTCTTCTACAAGTGTGTAACAAGTGTACTTTTCAGTTTGTGTGCACAATGTACCTCTTCTGAATGTAATTCAAAAGCTGGAAATGTGTACAGTCTTTACTCTTTTTGCTATAATCATAGCAAAGGCAGGGATACAGCATCCAGTGTTTTTTGGTCTGGCTGATGCTGGATGAAGGGTCATGTTCCCTTATCTGGGGGTAAACATCACACTAAAATATCTCTTACAGTTGAGTCTCATTTGATTCTAGTTCTTTCTAGTGCTAGCATTTTTTTTACCCTTTCAGTGGGGGTAATTGAACTAGTCTGTATGACTCAGCAGTGGCTTGTGTTACATCTACATTTAGAATGAAATTGATTGGTTTAGATTGATTAGTGAGACCTCTGAATCTATGTAGAGAAAGACAAAAATCTACCAGTGCTTTAGACTCTTTTTACATTGTGGATAAATTTCTAGAATTCTCTGACAAAGAACCCAATCTCCAACTTAATTGTTCGTGGTACCTCAGATATTTACATATTTCCCTGACGTAAATGAAGCTGATGTGAGAATTCTCATGTTCATATACATGTAAGGCCTAAGGCTATAAAGATGTGAAAAATGGCTCTTCTTCTGTTGGACTGAAGAAGAAAAACCAGTCCTGGTTTACATTACTTACATTAACTATAATGTTTATCCATCATTTCACTTCTGACTTCTATTACTATAGCATTTGTATACTGGTATGTAAAACATGACTGTATTATTGTGATTTGCTTAAGAAAAGGCTTAAGAAGTATGCAAGATATGCTGTAGGCCTTGGGTCACTTTGATGTCATAAGTAATGGACTGTGGTGGATAATGATGCTTAGGTTTAACCAAAGAGGGCAGAATAGACTCTATTCTGGATATGAGAAGAACTATGCCACAGACCAGGGAGACTATCCAAAGGGTGTTTGGTGCTCTGGATCCCCCACATCTGCTACCTTGGTGGAAGAAGATAATAGTAGAACTAGAGTGCTGTTAAATGCACATAGTGTTGAAATAGTGGTAGAGGTAGCAAAGTTGAAAGTAGAAAATATAGATTGTTCTTTTTTATTAGTAAGAANTTATTTTTCCTTTTCCCCCCTCCTTTTCTTTTCTTTTTCTTTCTTGATTAAATTTACCAATGGTAGTAAAATAGGGGATTAGTAGGCATCTTAAAGGTTAGTATTATACTAGAAATAGATTTGAAGAGATTAGTCCACAAGGTAAGATAAGTAGGAAAATACCAACATAAGCTGCATGGCAAGAAGAATGAAAAGTAGAGACTAGAAATAGTACACAATGAACAACCAAACAAGCCCATTGTCTGAAAATGCATCGTAAAACCACCACTCTGTCCTGAAGTATATGAGGGTGAAAAGGAGAAGTGTAAAAAGTCAGGGAGCCAAGAATGCTATATAGCTTTGCTTCCATAATTTAGTAACACAGCCTCCCATTCAAAACAAAAATCATAGATTTAGTAAGCAGACTCTTTTCCTGACTCACTCAATAGTTTTTTGACTGTGGGGAAACAATTTGGCAACAGATTTTCAATTTGCCCTGTAATAAGGATCTTTTTGTGCCAGTAATTATTTTAAGATGTTCAAAAACCTGGTGAGAAATTATGCCCATAAATTAAGGGTGGAAAAAATAAAGCTGACTTAAAAATAGAAGTTTGGTTACATATCCACCGGTACTTCAGTTTCTTAATTTGCCAAATGGAAACAGTACTGCTTTTAATTCATAACCGTATTCTGTACATAAACAACACTTGCTGTTCAATGATATTTGGAATATTTATTTTAAATTTTCAGGTGAGAACTGTTGTTTTAGTAAGAAGTATTTTCTGCTTGTTTTTACACAGCTATAAAGAATTGGTATAAGAGCTAGATGGTAAAACACATAGAAGATAGCTCTGTAAATCAGATGAGCTTTGCAGAAATAAATGGGACTTAAAATTAAGCATGAGTATATCTCTTTGCAGAATCTAGGCCTTAAGGTGAAATTAGTCCTAGTGAACTTTCTGGCTGTACTGCTTCTTTTCCATGTAAGCCCAAGTGTGAAGATTTAAATCAACTTTATAAATTGTACATAGGACTCTTGCTGGCCCAAAGGACAAAGGCAAAGTTAGCATGTGATAATTATGCAAATCCAGCATTCACACCAGTTATTGGTGGGACCTTCATAGCTATGAACAGATCTACACTTCTAATGCCATGGTTTCTCTGCTGGGCTGAGTGACTAGTTACACAAAAGGATCTTATGTGGCTGATTATAGCTAGTTGTAGTGGTTACCTGTTTCAATGCAAATCCCTAAATAGAATAGCTTTTAGGGTAAGAATCTTTTTGTTGTCATTAAAAACACAGTGACTACTGAGAGATGTGTAGAAATACTTAAGATGGTCAGCTTTTTTCTGATGTTATGATATACTTACATATTTTCTATAATTTTCATGTTTATAAATATAAGATTATTCATGAATAATAATGGTGATAATAATGGAAGTTAATTATGATGTTACAGGTGCTGTTCATTTGAAGAGCTGCCTATGAGAGTACAAGCTATGCAGTACTGCTTGCTCTTAGAGCACCAGACACTGCATAGTGCAGAATGAGCTACTGCCTAACCATCCTTCTTCTATTTAAATGTAATTTATTAACACTTGTTAAACACAGCAGTAACTACAAATTACTTTGCTAGTGCTGACCTGTAGAAACTCCCATTTCTGCAAAGCACTTCCGTCACCAGCAGTATGATTAGAAAGTTAAAGCTATACAGATAAATAAAGGATAACACAGCACGGCCTCAAAAAGCAGCAAACAAATGAGCTGAGTGAATGTGGAACTCATGTTTTTCAGAAATGTTGATCAATTTCCCAGTGATTGGCTTGTCAGGAGAAACTTCACAGGAATCTTCCCCTGTTTTTGCCATCTCTGGATATTGCATGTTTATAAAATAGGCCTCCAACTGGTATTCTGTGGACTCTAATGTCTCTTATTTCATAGCATCCCAGCTATGAAGTAACATCCCAGTTATCACAACCCATTATGCTATTTCTTTCCCTTTCAAGTGCTCAGGTTTGTTCAAAGCACCTTCTTCCTCCCCTAGGCAGAAACTATCATATTCCTTATCCTTCCAGAAAGTGTTTCAGAGTGCAAAAATGGCTTGAAATAAAAATGGTTCAGGAACTGTTTTATGCTCTTCCCCACTTCACAAGAGGACAGCCAGCACATAGGAACAGCCAATGTTTATATGTCACGTATGCTTAGACACATGTCCCTAAGAGTGCTTGAGCCCAAGGGTGAGCCTATTTAAGTGCACAATCTGTCATTTAATTCATGCACATCTTGTAATGTTCATTTGAGTTTGTCCCATTTTGGTACCCATCTGAATATTCCTCTGAATCATTCAATAGAATAACCTATCAATGTTTCTGCAATACTAATAACTTTTTCTTGCTGCTTTCTCTTGCAGTGTATCCATGCTGCAGTGGAGTTGTAAGTATGGAAGGCAAATCTGTGTACCTGCTATTTTCAAAATATTGAAAAGTTTCATTCTTTGCAGGTAGATTTTTTTTGACCATCATAGAGGATTACATCATGGGTATTCTTGTTCTTCTTACATACTCAACATCCTCAGCAGTTACTGAAATAGGTCCTGTGTGTGCTGCAAGAGCTAAATAGCCAGGAATAAGTCTTATATCACTTGGGCCAGAGACGTAAACCAATTTCTAATGTATAGTCCTACTATCTACTGTCATGGGCCAGGAAATGCAGGTGCATGAGTTGTCATTGTTGAATTCAAGCTGGGCATATGTTTTGCCCATGACTAAAGGAATGGGCGGTTTTAAAAGGATTGTATTAATGAATCATATCCGATGGGTAGGGCACACCACACCAAATGTTTCAAAAATGACTATGCTATTGGCATCAAAAAACCTATCATTTGCAGAAAAATCCACATACCTCTTGGGAATGTCGAGTATTGTTTAGAAGATAGATCTGTCAATTACCTGCAATCTTTTCTGAAAAGACAGCATTTTAGATAAGAATCACGTATACCCTTATACTCCTTTTAAGCTAATTGGAATAATTATAACTAGTTTAGAAACTGCCCTAATACATTAATGAAGGTAGGTAGATGATGTTCATGATCCTTAAATACTTGGGGAAGTTTTGGTTTTAATAGAGACAAAAAAAGGCCCGCAATCCAAAGCAAACTAGTATTTGTTGCTAACTTGCTTCTTGGTGCCATAGAGGACAATGAAAAATTCACCAATGTCCTGGTTTTGGCTGGGATAGAGTTAATTTTCTTCCTAGTAGCTGGCATAGTGCTGTGTTTTGGATTTAGTAGGAGAAGAATGCTGATAACACACTGATGTTTTAGTTGTTGCCAAGTAGTGCTTATACTAGTCAAGGACTTTCTTTTTCAGCTTCCCATGCTCTGCCAGGTGCACGAGAAACTGGGAGGGAGCCAAGATGGTTGATCCAAACTGACCAAAGGGCTATTCCATACATATGATGTCATGCTCAGTATATAAACTGTAGGGAGTTGGTCGGGGGGCAGCGATCGCTGCTCGGGGACTGGCTGGGCGTCAGTCAGCGGGTGGTGAGCGGTTGCATCACTTGTTTTTCCTGGGTTTTGTTTCTCTCTCTCTTGTTCTCCTTTTCATTGCAATTTTATTACTATCATTATTATTATTATTTTATTTCAATTATTAAGCTGTTTTTATCTCAACCCGCAAGTTTTCTTTTGCCCTTCTGATTCTCTCCCCCATCCCACCAGGGAGGGGAAGGGTGAGCGAGCTGCTGTGTGGTGCTTAGTTGCCGACAACACAATCAGTGTGGAGTATTGAAGGGTTGTGAGGTACAAGACTGCACAAATAACAGTTGCTAATGAGAGTGGGAGCTATTCCAGTAAAGGGACTTTACCAGTGCATCAGACTAGGTTTCTGTTTTGTAACTCTAGCCAACTCTTTTTCTATTTTTAACTAAACCATGAGAAGAAACAATGCTGTATTTTTCAAATCTTCTGAACAGCCCAGAATGACACTTCTTTTCTGCTCTCAAGAGAATGATCTGTTGCTCCTGATGCCATGTCTCACCCACCAGCCTGTCCGCATGTGTGCTGCTGTCACTGGCACACAACTGGCACTCTTTCTTCCTGAGGTGCAATCACTTGCCATTAAGATCATATGCAGCATTTGGAAAGTTAGAAGAATTCAGCTCTGTGAAAACTTGAGACTTGTTCTTGAAAATTGCTTTATAAAGGCTTTCATTTATTGGGTTCTTGCTCATCCATTGCTTTGGCATGTGGGTGCATTTCTAACAGTGTCCAAAAACTTACACGCCATAACACTGATACAACCACTATTTTTGTCCCCGGAATGACTGTAAAAGTGCTGCTAATGATGAGTTGAAAAGAGATATATCAAAAAGTCAGCTAGCAAGAGATCCTAAATTAGGACCCTGTTGCAACAAGAAGAATGCATTGAGATTCATGAATTCTTTAGAGAACTGTGTTGTTTCTCCTTCTATGTAACCCTCATAACTGTGAATGAATGCATGTAAAGCTGTTTTTACTCCTTGTATTGGGTTTGTGTTGCAAGGTTTTGGGAGCTGGGGGGCTACAGGGGTGGATTCTGTGAGAAGCTGCTAGAAACTTCCCCTATGTCTGATAAAGCCAATGCCACCGGGCTCCAAGATGGACCTGCCATTGGCCAAAGTCAAGCCAATCAGTGACGCTGGTCATGCCTCTGTGATAACATATTTAAGAAGGGGGAAAAAAAACCCCAAACCTGCACAACTTTAGCTGGAGAGAGGAGTGAGAATATGTGAGAGGAATGACTCTGCAGACACCAAGGTCAGTGAAGAAGGAGGGAGAGGAAGTGCTCCAGGAACTGGAGCAGAGATTCCCCTGCAGCCCATGGTGAAGACCATGGTGAGGAAAGCTGTCCCCCTGCAGCCCATGGAGGTTAACGGTGGAGCAGACATCCACCTGTAGCTCACACCGAAGCAGGTGGATGTGCCTGCACAAGGCTGTGACCCTGTGGGAAGCCTGCATTGGAGCAGGCTCCTGGCAGGACCTGTGGACCCGTGGAGAGAGGAGCCCATGTTGGAGCAGGTTTTTTGGCAGGACTTGTGACTCCGTGGGGGACAAACGTTGGAGCAATCTGCTCCTGAAGGACTGTACCCCATGGAAGGGACCCACGCTGGAGCAGTTCATGAAGAACTGTAGCCTGTGGGAAGGGCTCACGTTGGAGAAGTTTATGGAGGACTGTCTCCTGTAGGAGGGACCCCATGCTGGAGCAGGGGAAGAGTTTGAGGAGTCCTTCCCTGAGGAGGAAGGAGCAGCAGAGACAACGCGTGATGAACTGACTGCAATCCCCATTCCCCGTCCCCCTGTGCTGCTTGGGGGAAGAAGGCAGAGAAAATCAGAAGTGAAGTTGAGCCCAGGAAGAAGGGAGGGGTGGGGGGAAAGTGTTTTATTTCTCATAATCCTGCTCTGATTTGACTGGTAATAAATTAAACTGATTTCCCCAAGTTGAGTCTGTTTTGCCTGTGATGGTAATTGGCAAGTGATCTCTCCCTGTCCTTACCTCAACCCAGGAGCTTTTCATTATATTTTTTCTCTCCCCTTTCAATTTGAGAAGGGGAGCAATAGAGAGGCTTTGGTGGGCACCTGGCATCCAGCCAGGGTCAACCCACTACACTCCTTTTAGCTCCTGTGGTGATTTTCACTGCATTCGTGTTCTTTAATTAGGTTATATTAGCTGGCATTCACCCAGGAATATTTCTGATCTAGCAAAGTCTTTCTGTGTTTAGTATTTGTAAGTATTTTTAACACATTTCAGTTTGTCACAGTATGCTTCCTATTGTTCACAGGCACTGATGCCTATTTAGTTTCCAGTTCATTGTGTCAAAAGCCAATCCTGCTAATGTATATTACTTGCATTTTTTATGTAATCTTGCTAATGTATATTACTTGCATTTTTTATGAGAGCAGTAGTCAGAAGTGCAATTTTCTCTTATTTTCACCTTTATATCAGTCAAAATTAAATGTCTGGAAAAATTAGACTTTTCTGCAACTCTTCTTGGTCAAAGCAATTTTGCTTAAACCTTACTTTTTCTCCTTCCTTCATATCTAATTTAAACTAATAATTTCAAATGATAAACAGCCAAGCTCTACACAGAGATGGAATTAATGTTTTGAGATATCTGTTGGTATCCTATAAGTACAAGATCAAACGGAAGTTGCATTTTAAAAGAAGAAAGGTTTAAATAAGATAAAGATTTGAGGAAGCAAAGTCATGAAAAAAGTAATTTAAAGAGGAAAGTTGCACAGGCTAATAACATGCACAGTAGGATGTAAGTTTAGACCTGTGAAACTGGCATGTTCATGAACATGTTCTAAGCTGGAAAAGCTTTTTGGTAAAGAAATGAGAATAACAGCTTCAAAGATTCCACTTTGCTTCAGAACTCTAGCCTTAGTAATGCTACAAGAATGCGAAGATCAAAAGAACCAATATCGTGTGAATCGGACACTCAGCTGGCATAAATCAGGACTGATCTGTTTAAAACAATGAGACTACTGAGCCACAACAACTGTGGATGTGGAGTCATATTTTTAATGCCATAGAAGTTACTCTGTGCTACGTTCTAAACTGCATTCAGTGTATTTATTGATGGCATGTTTGTCTGCAGGGCAAGACCTTTCCTGCTGGGCAGGCTGCTTTCTGGGCAGAGAAAGCAGGCTCCAGGCTGGGAGAAGGCAGAGTACTAGGCAATATGAGAAAATACTTTGCAGTTCTTGCTGACAGAAAGTTTTTGATAACGTCCAGCCTGAATTTTCATTGTGAAATTACCACTAGTACCTCCATGAACACAGAGAACAAGCTTGTTCCTTTCTTCTCTGTGCCAGTCTGCTCCTTTTCTACTGTCAATATTTTCTTGAGGATAAGCAAATCTTAATTCTCAGTTTTTCATCACAAGACAAGAAAGCCTGACCATTCCTTTTGGTGTCCATTAGACTGGTGTCTTTCTTTAAAGGCATCCTTTCAGACAGGGCACAGAATTATGTATGAGAGATTATTTTGTAATTTCTGCAAGTTTATACATAGACCTTAGTTATTTCCTTTTTTTGCAAAGAAATGACTTCACTGAGGTATTGTGCTCATGATTCACTACACCCCTAATTCCTTTTATTTAAAACAGCTACGTACAAGTTTGTCTTAGTCATTGCAATTATCCCCATTGAATTAAATTCTTTTTGATTTATTACATTTCGAGTTTGATAAGACAGTTTTGGATTCTGACCATGTCTTATAACTTGCAGCCTCCTCCATCCTCTTGTTACTGCAAATTTAATAAGAGTAACGAGGAGAAGAAGGAGAATTTCAAGGTTTGAAGCTGGAGGAAAAACTATTCTGGATTTGTTTCTATCCTCCAGAGGAGAACTGCTTGAGACTGTGAGAGTGCAAGGCAAATTAGGTAAACGTTTACAACCCATTGGAAAGAAAGGAGAAGGAACAGAAAAGTAAAAATAGTGGACTTCAAGAATGTAAACATAAGTAAGGCCAGAAAATTAGTAGCTAAAATTCTACAAGTAGAAAAATTTCCTCAGGAAAAAAGGAGTTAAGGAAAAAGGTTGCTTTCTTATAAAGAAGTAAAGCTAAGGACAACAAGTTAAATTATTCCAGAACGTAGAAATGTGAAGGTATATTAGGAAACAGCTTGACTAAATTTGGCTAGATAGAGAAAAATACAAAAAGTAGAGTTTGGGTCAGATTATGAAGGATAAACACAAAAGCAAAATCAGAAAGACTGAAGCACAAAATAAAGATGTTTTCAAAAACTTTTTTAGATAGACTGTCCGGCAAGCGTCTTTTAAACATATTAGTTTAAAAACTGTCATTCAACTATGTGCTCTGGACTGGATATCTATCATGATATCCAGAGAGCCTTGGCGAAAGAGTCTTCTCTTTCACCATTTCTTTCAACAAGCCAGTTTCTTCTGACTAAACCAACCTTCAGAAGTTTGCTGTGGTAACATGAGTTGCACAAAGCCAGAAGCTTTTGTGTTTTAGATGAATAAAGCTGGCATCAACCAAAAAAACTACTCTTAGAAGGGGATGTAGGGCCTATTTCAGGATGAAAAATATCTGGTTTCTTGGATCTTGCACAAACGAGTCTGTGTTCTGAGAAATGAGCATTTTCTATGATACGCCAAAAATTTTTACTCAGTTATCAATATTTCATATGTTGATTCTATATGGATATACAGAGACATAGAGCTCTGTATTCACAGTGCATTTTGTCAAGTGCATTTTAATCTTTTTGGTTTTTGGTTGTTTTTTTGGTGTGTGTAAAATTAAGATAACAGCATACATGCTTCAGGCATACTTCTTGGAAAAGTGATGGTCAATGTATAAGTGTTGCAAACATTTTTAGAAAAAAGCTTTAAAATAGAAATGGAAAATGAACTTTTTTTCTTTCAGATAAGATGATAGAGTGAAAATTAACAATTCTGCAATGGAAATTTAAGAATTCTGGCAAGGTTGGTTTTTTTTCTTCAACTCTTACTATATTTCTTTTAAATAACTTAAATTTCACCAATACTTGTAATTTTGTAATTTTGTAATTTTGATTTGGGGTTTTATGCAGGTTTTGCATCTATATGGACCATATGTATCAGGATAACATGACCTGGGAACAAGAAGGAGTTTACTGAATGAACTTTATGTCTCTGGAAAAGCTCTTTATTTTTGTGGAATCGCATTATAGATGAGAAATTAGTAACTTGGTAGCAGCAAGAGCTTATAGGAAGAGTGAATAATTTGAAGTTTCTTAGGTAGGTAACTACTCATCTTGCTCCTTATTTATCATATTAATCTAAGCTAAACCCAAACATCTGCCTTTTCTTAGTTAAGCTCAAAGCTTAATTTGAAATAGAATGTGTTTGTCTTACAGCAGTTACATTTTTCTTTATTCTGTTGTTTACCAAAACAGGGCAAAAAATTAGATGCTATTAGTACTGTTAAAATGTTCTAAAAGCTTCCAGGGAAGCAGATATAGGTTTACAAATGTGACATTTCTCATACCACTGAAATAATGGAAAAACAAGTTGTGAAGCTTTTACTTTATGAGCGCTTGTGGCAGTCCACAAATAATAATTCCTATTAATAAGACGTATAATGTTTCTCCACATGTGTTCTGATCTGCAACTATTATGTCAATAAACATAGCTAATCAGTTTAATGTGCTTTAGGGTGAGACAAACAGTGAATACCAATACGGAGATAACAAGAAAGGAATCTCTTTTATCATTTTTTCTGTGGTAGGGAAAGCCTGGGTATCCAACTGTGGCCTATTCTCTTAATGAATACCGATTGAAAAATTTTCTGAAAAGGCATTTTTCACATTAAAAAAAAATATTACTTCATATATTTTTGAGAGACGTTTTATTTTTTTTTAAAAAGAACCTGAGGTCTTCTTTATGTAACTGTAAGATGTTAATGTCTCTTTTCACACTAAGACATTTTTACCAAAACTTGACAACGTTTACTAAATAATGATTAGACTTCGACTTTTTCAGAGGAAATTTAGAAAAAATCTCCAACTTGCTTTTTGTCTCATTACCTTGACTACTCCACTGAGGGGATAAAGTGTGCATAAACATCATCAGCAGATGCTGACAAACACTGCTGTGATTTCTCTTTCGTAAAGTGAGGAGATCCTGCAGTGCATTGAATTTCTGGACTGTTTGAACAGATAGATGTACTCTTAATTTTTACATCTTAGATAGGAAAAAAACACATACTTTCAAGGATATCAAAGGCAGAAATATTCCTTTAATAAACAGATGTGATCTATTGAAAGGCTATAGAACAAACTTTAATCTCTGTTTCAAATACATTTCATTAGATTTTGTAGTCTTGCAGAGCTACATTAAAACAGAGAAAAGAAAAATGGAAAAGAGCAATTAGGCCACCTAGTCTGTCCCTCAGGGGGTCAGTAAAGGATTGTTTCCTACAGTGTACAATAATCATTTTATCTAATTATGCAGCTCCTAAGAATGACCAATCAATTCAATCTCTCAATTAATGACGCATTCTGTGAGTCTTTTTCAATAAATAAGGGTGTTTTTGTTCCTAAGTAAGTGAGCTATTACAGTTGAAGGAAAAAAAATGAAACTTGCATTGCATTTAAATAAGATTTTTAAATAAATTTCTGACCTAAATTAGTGCTGCTTTGCCATTCTTTGTAGGTTCCAGAACAGGGTTGCATGAAGCACTGCAGTATGGAGTAGTCAAGTGTATTAGGGTAAAGGGTTGTGAATCAAGTAGATGATTGAGAACTAGCATTTTCTTTCCATCTATCAAATGGGCTTTGTAAATTATATCTCTGATGACAAGAACCCTCAGTTCTGGACAGTTTGATTTTTATCCTCTCCAAGCTGTCACTTATCACAACAAGTTTTGTATTTCTGAGTAAGTACTTTTAGTAAATATTTCACAGCAGATTGAAGGACAATATGAATTAAGTAAGTACACTTTGTGCCAATCACGAAACATCTTTTGTCCTAACAGAATCTTATTAACTGTTCTGTTCGGTTATTGGTTTTCAGCTGAGCTATACTCTGTGTACTCATATTTCAGCTGGCAGCTTTGTTTT
>VYZW01010823.1:4493-16490 GCA_013401315.1 Balaeniceps rex | reverse complement strand
GACTGTGATTGGTTAAATAAAAGAGAATCTAACTAGGAGTACTCAATTATAAATGAATATTGGAGACACTAGTCTGGCTAATGCAATTTAGAATAGCCTTCAAGCTTATTTGTGTTGCATATCTGAAACAGACAGACATTTTGGAACACTGGAGATGAGTTAAACTTTGTTAACCCTTGCAGAGTTACACCATCTGGAGACAAGGAAGTTTTGAGTCTCTGACTTCCAATCTTCATAGGATTTACTCCTTCACCTGTGAAGTTCCAGTTTTCTGGAAAGTTCCAGAGCACCATGTTAATTTAACAAATTTTTACAGTTAACAATTGCTTTTGACTGTAAACATTTGATTCTTGTATTCTATCATTTTTCTTCTGGTTGCTTAAATTGGGAGATAAATATAGCTATATGAGTCCATTACTGTAATGTCTTTGGCTATACCTATACTATTAAACAGTGCTATAGAATGTTCCTGGGTGCTGGGGCACTATTAGCATAGTCATTGGCATGGTTTACAAATAGCACTTTTTCAAACAATTTGCAGGCAGGAAGTAGCATGAGGCAGGGACAATTCCCAAGAGGAAAATTGAATAAAGTCACCCACTGTGGGAGGCTACCAGAGTTATATGGTATGCTAGATATGCAGAAATGGAATGGAATTAGAGTGGTCTGTACCTACAAAAGAAAATCTAGTGAGAATGTTCTTTATGAACATGCGAGTATTTATTTTTAATGATGATAACTTTTGTCTGTCACCATATTTCTTCCTTTGATTTCCTATTGGATAAAATGCTGACATGTCCCAGCAAATCCATTATATTCTCTTTTCTAATTAGGTACAAGTTACTTTATGTTTCTTGGCTATTGTAGCTTCAGTTGTTAATATATTTTTTAAGTGGGACTATGATCTGTACAATTAAGATGTCAAGCACATTCACAAATGTCCTTTTTTCTGGCTGACACTTTCATTGTCAGTAAAATTATTGCTTGTTACTGCCTTCCAGAATGAGCAGCAAGGGTCAATTTAAAGAGTGGGATTAGAACTGCATGAGTGATAAAACAATTATATCCTCAAAGACTCATTTTATTTTGATCATAGCATTAAGTTGTCATAAACTATATACATGTCATATTGGGCATGTGAATTACATGTGAGTCAGTTGTGCATATTTTTGAATACAAGGAGTTACAATATGATATACTATAATATTAATCTATTTTACAGATGATGATCTTTCTCTTGCAGTATACTTTTACCTATTGCACTTTTAAATGACCTGGAAGTCCTTGATATCAATAGCAAGATGCAGTAATGCTGATCAGAACTCTTTCCAAACCAGAAGAAATGTCTTCAGTACACAAATAATAAACCTTGCTTACCATCTGTAATGCAAATGCTATAACAACGAGTCTTCTGTTGCTTGGAGTGTCTGTTACGATAAGATAGTGATCGTTATTTGCACAGATCGTTTAAAATCTATTCTAAAATTTAAATTTCTTAGTCCCAAAGCACGTCCTATTTACTATGAAAAGAAAAGTGCAGAAATGAAGAATCTGCACAGAAATCCATGTGCAAAGAAAGACTATTTGGATTCTGCAGTGCTCCAGTTTAAACAACACAGCTTGATTAGCTGGTAATATATTAGTTATGCTAGATTATAGGAAGTGAGAACTGTTTTGCTAATTAAGAGATTCAATTAGAAAGACCTGTTCAGCTGTATCTTGAAGATGTGTCTCATTTTCACAGAGACAGTTGTAAAATGTCAAACAATTCTGAATCAACTTTTGTTAAGTCTTAGTATCCATATTCTTCAGCATTTTGTAAAGTTATAGAATTTCTTTCCGTTGTTGTTTCCATTTAATTACAACACCGTAAGAAAGAAGAAAATTATCTTTCAGGCTTTAAGGGCAAGTTGGTACTTTGTTGTTTTTTTGTTATATAGGTAAAATGGACTGTTTATAAACCAAAGCCAACCAACCCATCAACAAACAGGCCCCTCGCCCTTGCAAAATATACATTGAATGGAAGAAGTAAGTGGTTTTGCAGTTTTCTTGCCTTAGTTGAATTTTGTTGCAAGAAAGGAAAGTCAGCAGTGGATAAGCGTTGACAAAAATCAGAAACTCCTTAATGATTGGAAGCTAGCTATTTACAGTAAGACCAAAATGAAACACAAGAAGGAAGGACATAATGCATGATGTCAAGTATATCTCAGTATATGCAGGCCACACCTTCCCTCCTTTGAAGTGATCTCCTCCTCAAACACTTTTTCTTACAAGAATTGGGAAAATTAGCCGAAGTGTGACTTTTGAGTGTCCTGGTTTCGGCTGGGATAGTTAATTTTCTTCCTAGTAGCTGGCATAGTGCTGTGTTTTGGATTTAGGATGAGAACAATGCTGATAACACACTGATGTTTTAGTTGTTGCTAGGTAGTGCTTAGACTAGTCAAGGACTTTTTCAGCTTCCCATGCTCTGCCAGGTGCACAAGAAACTGGGAGGGGGCACAGCCAGGATAGTTGACCCAAACTGACCAAAGGGATATTCCACACCATATGATGTCAGGCTTGGTATAGAAACTGGGGGGAGTTGGCTGGGGGGCAGCGATCACTGCTTGGGGACTGGCTGGGCATCAGTCAGCAGGTGGTGAGCAATTGCATCGTGCATCACTTGCTTTGTATATTATTATTATTACTCTTATTATTATTACTATTACTACTATTTTACCTTATTTTATTTCAGTTATTAAACTTTTCTTATCTCAACGCATGAGTTTTCTCACTTTCACTTTTCCGATTCTCTCCCCCATCCCACCAGGTGCAGGGGGAGTGAGAGAGGGGCTGTGTGGTGCTTAGTTGCTGGCTAGGGTTAAACCATGACAATAGGAAACTAGTGGAAAGGTAGCAGAAAGTGCCTAATTAGAATTCTGGTTGGGAAACTCCTACCAATGATGTTGGCTACCATATACGTAATTCTTCCCAGCCTCTGAGGTACATACACGTGTAAGTTAAATAATAAATTCCTATTTGCTTTGAATGTTATGGTTTATAAATTATGAAATCTCCAGAGCACCTGGATAAGATTGTTTTGTTGAATGAATAGAAATATTTAATAGGGGGAACTACAGATGAAAAATCCCATATAAAATAGAAATATAAAATACGTTCTCATAAAGGTGGAGCCAACACTTACCTTCCCTTAAATTCTTTCTGAAATTTAAAAGCTCCACAATTATTTGTCTTTTTTTTTTTTAAAATGTTTGCATACTGTCTCAGTCCAGCTGCTGGTGCAGGTGTGAGGAAGTGTAGTCTTATACTACTTCCAGTCCAAACATAAACAGGAAATAGATAAAGATTAATGAGACCCTGGGAATTTTACCTTTAGTCTGTAAGTTCAAGAAGTACCACTCAGAAAAACACTTTTTGGTACTAAAATGCTGCCTGTTCTCACAATATTACAGTGAATCTTTATTATCTTGACTGGGTGACTGGCTTTTTCTTCAAGCTCCAGAATCTGGAGTCAATTGCAAAAGGGAAAAAGGAAGGGAGGGAAAAAAAATTGTTTCAAAACCAGATGTAAAATTGTTCAGATTTTTTAAAATCTAAACTGGGGCATAACCCAGAGGTTTACAATAGAAAAATAGTTTCAAAACCTGCTCAATTCCAGCTCAGATAAGAACAGATTGTTGATAAATTAAAAATCATATTTCAGTGGTATATTTTTAAAATACATAGATTTATTATTTCAATGAAAACAAGTTTACAGTGAATCAGGAAATTTTTCCACAATGCAGTGTCAGTAGAGGTTGTACAACACAAGCAAAGAGAGCTGATTGGGATATAGTTCTATTCTGTAAGTATGACTTCTTAGACTTTATACATTTTAAACCAATGCCAACTCTCATTAAGGAGCTGCCTTTTGAACCAGGTCTTAGAGGTGGGAGAAAGGCCACTTTTGCCTTACAAAAATGTTGTGTTAGTTAGGCCTGATAGTTAGGTCTAGTATTTCCACAGTGCAGCTAAGTGTATTCCCATACCATACCAAGTTATGTAGAGATACTGAAATAATGCTTCTGAAATAAATTAAACTCAAGATTGTATATAGTGCTAATATTAGCATATTATTTTCCATACTTTTCTTTTCTGATGGCATTCATTTAGATGGTATGATTTATTTTGCCTATGTCATCCTTTTCCAGTGAACACTCTTGTGATCAGTATATCTTTATTTGAATTAGTCTGTAGCCTTCAAATTACAAAAAATAATCCCCACAGGAGAATTGGCACCCTAAAGATACATGTCAGAGAAGCCATAAATATCCCTCAGTGCAGTGATTTCAGTACTAAATGAACACCTTTTTCAGTTAAGATTTTCCACCAAGTGTAACTTGGAAGGCAGGAAAGAAAGGAGAAAAAACAAGAAAAGAGAGAAAACATGGAAGACTAGCAAAAAAAGGTATTGTCTTGAAACAGAATTTAATCTATTTGAAAATGTCAGGTGAAGGAGACTGTGAATTAATATGGTAATATTGGGCCTTTCCCAATGCGATCAAAGTCAGGAGGAAGAAGATAAATAAAGAAAGATTTACTGGGAGTAAATAAACTCTTGAGTAGTTGGTGCATATGAGCAGTGGTTGAAGATGAATAGATCTATCAAGCTTGTAAACTCTTTTGTGAGAGAGTTGTATGAAAAACTTATTAGACTGGTGAGTAACAGAATTTTCAGATACTGATTGCTACCAAACTCTTTAGCAAGCATTATAAATTATACTGATGGAGAACTAATCTGTTGTTCACAATAGGGAAAGACATAATTTGATTTATTTATGGTGAACTGAAACGATATTTGTAGACATATTATCAGAAGTTTCACAAAGTCACCTGTATGTTAAATTTCCCAAAGATAGTAGCATTAAGCTTCTGTAGTCCAATGTTTAATTTAGCAAAGTACAAATTGATTGACACAGATAAAAAAGATACTGGTAAGCCCTCTTTGCTTAATACGTAGACTTTCATACATTTGATGAATTTATATTTATGATTTTAGATAGCAGAGACTCATTTTCATTAAATTTGTTTACCATAATTATGGAAGGAATGTCACAATAACCATTAAGCTTGATCCATTTGTGTGCATTCCCACTTCTCTCTGCCTCCCAGAATTTTCATTCCAGCCACGAGTGCTAGTGTTCCTTAGTTGTACATCTGGTACAGTGTTTCTGACAGCAACATCACTCCGCAGGGACTGAATGTGCCATCTGTATGACACTCTCAGTATCTAATGGTTTAAGAGCTAGAGACACATAACTGACTGAAAAACTACATTTTCCAGGATGCTATGTTGTTGGCCTCTGATCCACATTTTACCAACAAAGTATGTATTACACAGTGTTACAACTCTGTGTTTCTTTCTTTGTAAGTAGGAGAAAGGAGGAGAGGAGGCATCCCTGACTTCAGCATCCAGTATGCCCTCATTATGTCTAGCTGCAGGCAAAAGTAAAGGAAAGATTCAAAAAAACCTCACCTAATAGTACACCAAGAGGTACTAATCTCCTCAGCAGAAGAGCTGATTCTAATAGAAACGTAATGTGAAATCATCTTGTGAAAGGAAGAGTGTACAAAACAGATGTTTAGCACTGACTATAAAACATACAAGTGTTGCCTTAAGCTACAGTAGTTAAAGGGATAAACCAGCATTTCCCAAATAAAAAACATTAGATTCCAAATGAAAGTCACAATAAAATATGCATTAGTACAAATTTCTTGCTCTTACAATCAAGACTTCTGCAAGACTTTTGCACTTGCCTGAACTTCAGTGTGATTATGAAGTAGTGAAGATGTAGAACCACATAAGTCAAACTGGGCCTAGTGAAACTGCATAAATCTAACTCTTTTTTTGTAGGACAAGGAGAAAACATTGTTTATGAGGCTCTAGTCTGATATGGGGGAAAATATCAGTTAGTTAGCAGACCACTTGAATTGTAGCTAAAAGAGAAAAGTGTTGCTGGAAGGTAGGAAGCTTTCAGATGGCCTCTCAGTTTTTTTGCTTGTTTTTCTTCTCTTGAATTCCTGCTGTTCATTAAGAACCAGTTTCTATTCATTGCTTGCATTGAGGTTTATAGATACATAATAGCTCCAGAAAAAGGCATACACTCAAAGTGGCCATTATTTATGACTTTTTCTTAACATTCAAGATGAAACCTTTTAAAGTTAGTAATGCAGTTTACATAGAAGCAGTCCCGGGCTATTTTATTTTTCTAATGCCCCTGCCTGTGGCTTATTTTCTCCTTCAGCCTTTTTAGGCAATAAAACAAGGAACATTTCTTTTAAAAATGTATGGCTCAGATGCTTGTGACTTTGTTCCATGGAGAGCAATTTACAAATAGTAATAGAGCTGACTGACAAATATATTTCTCTACAGAACATGTTAGCTAGCGGAAAAGTTTTCTATGTGATGATTTTCTAATCAATATTACTATTATTGCACAGGTATTCATAATGTAAGAAAAACAGAAAAAGAAAAATGTAATTCAGTTGAGATATTCAATGTCAAAGCTGGCAGTCCAGGTTTTAAATATAGTAACTCAGTATAAAAATGAAGAGGTTTAGAGCTTATCCTAGATTTTGCTTACACCAAAGTAAAATCATTTAGGGAATTACACACTGTGACATCTGTGTAGGTAAACAAAATTTGAATAAGACTACTGATGTTAGGTCTTCATTAAAATTTGGTATTAGTGTAACAACTGTAGTTACCATTTGTCTAGCTCATTTGTTTTGTTTTTCAACCTTTGTGTCAGATCACATTTACTTCTCGGTATATCAGTTCGCTGGTGTAACAATGAAATGGGTTTTCAAAATCAGTCACTGATTCTGAGTGCCTTGTTTTTTTGGGAAACAATTTGACATGTCTCGAAGGGAGAAGAAATTCAGTGTTCGATGTGTAGTCTGCAAAAAAGGGGTCATTTAAAGTTTCTTAAATTGTACACCTGAAAATAAAATGACTGTAGCTTATAAATCAAATTTGAGAATCTTCTTTTTTCTTGGTTTTGTATACATTTGGAAAACACTGAGCTCAGCAGAAGGACTACTAGAAACTAAATAATAACTAATGATCAGATCAGTTTATTCTTCCTCCTTTAGCAGAGACCTTGTAAAGGTGAATGCTTGAAACGGACATGCATATGTGATAAACTGTTAGATTAGTTTCTTTGGTGGCAAACATTCATGTTTATGCTGTGATTCCACCTTCTTTCTTCTTGCTCCTCTTTTTTTTTTCTTTAAAATGAAAGGCAAATGTGTGTTAAACTGATGTGTGGGGTAAATCTTTCCTACTTGGAAGCTTCCTACTTGGAGCTAATATTCTTATTAGAAGTTTATTGTTGCTTGCCTGTGTCATTTGCACTTGGACTGTCATCCAAAGGAACTGGAGATATAGAGGTATAACTCTTATCAGAGAAATGAAATTGCTGCATTGGGTGAGCAAAGACAGAACTGTTCATTCGCCGCCTTAATGTGAAGGACAGTCTAGAAGTCATGGTCTGGCTGTCTTTCTGCTGCATATATAAAGTGTCAGTATGTCATACAGCTTTTTGCAAATGCAGAAAGTCTGGTTTTTGTAATGGCAGGAGTAGAAGGAAAATTACTTACCTTGTAATTTGGTGAGGTTAATATTAGCATGAATGCACTTTGATTAGCCTAGAATAGGATAAAATATGAGGTTATCCAACTACATGAATTTTTTTTACAAGCCTTCTAATGCAAGATGGCCAATAGTAATGAAGTGACAGAAAGATGACAAAGTCATGGAATAGATTGCTTCTTATCCCTGACATCATCTCAGCATCTAAAGAGAGCTTTCTCTTCAAAACAATGGCACTGATTTTGATGCAGAATGATTACACACTATTTATCAGTGCTAATAGTGCACTGTATGGCATTCTCCAGTGTAACAGGTGGCTGTTGTGATTTAACCCCAGTTGGCAACTAAGCACCACACAGCCCCTCGCTCACCCTCCCGCACGATATGATGGGGGAGAGAATTGAAAAAAAAATTAAAACCTGTGGGTTGAGATAAAAGCAGTTTAATAGGACACCAGAGGAAGAGAAAATAATAATAATAATAATAATAATAATAATAATAATAATAATGGTAAAAGAATATGTAAAACAACTGACGCACAACACATTTGCTCACCACATGCCAACCGATGCCCAGCCAGTCCCTGAGCAGCGATCGCTGCCCCCCGGTGGCCAACTGCCCCAGTTTATATACTGAGCATGACGTCATATTGTATGGAATAGCCCTTTGGCCAGTTTGGGTCAGCTGTCCTGGCTGTGCCCCCTCCCGGTTTCTTGTGCACCTGGCAGAGCATGGGAAGCTGAAAAAGTCCTTGACTAGTGTAAACAGTGCTTAGGAACAATTAAAACATCAGTGTGTTATCAGCATTATTCTCATCCTAAATCCAAAACACAGCACTATGCCAGCTACTAGGAAGAAAATTAGCTCTATCCCAGCCAAAACCAAGACTGTGACCTAGTACTGACTGAAGCTGATCGCACACCAGAAACAATATAGAAATGAGAATGCATACCAGAAATGGGAGAGGTACCTTCAAGTGCAATGCTGTCACATTGAAGCTAAACTGTCTTCAAGGCCTGATCTAGCACTGGTCACGGGCAGTCCATTTTTCTAGGTATGCACATCTTCTCTCTCGGATTTAGCTGTGTCATCTCTGATTTGATCCTGTGTCTCTGTGCCATAGGCACACCCAATGTGATATTCAAATTGTAAAACATCAGAAAAAATCAGGATCTTTAAAAGATGATTCCAGCCATCTTGACTCACCTGGTAAGTATGTCTTGCCTTGCACTGGGAAACAAGCTTAGAATATTTTCTATCTATGACCTGTGTGCAACAGAGGCGAAGAAGTAAGTATTTATTGTGCTTCTATGTCATTGGCTTAGTGCAGAAAAATTAGTGCAGAAAAGTAGAGAAAATTATAGCAAATTCTAGCTGATGTTTTTATGGTCATATTTTATGTGTGGTTTCTAGAGTTTGGATGGTGAAGGGAGAGGAAAAATCCACTACTAGATAACAGTCTCTGCAACTTACCCTCTAGAGTGGTTGACTGACCTAGAAGGAAGAGTAATGATCTCAGATATCTGTATCTAAAATGTAACTTCTGGTTGCTTATGGAAGATATGGGACATGACAGAAAAGTGGACTCAGCATGACTGTGTAAGAAAAACCACAAGCAACATTTTATTTCCTTGCTGCTACAGACATATCCCAATTCAAATTGATCCTACTCTTGCAGTGATGCATATTCAATGTCATTTTACCAATCTGTCACAAAAATGGAATGGCTTCTTTATGAAATTATTCCCCTACTTCTTCATATCCCCACTGTTTTCTGGGATCTGTTGAAATAATTATTATGCTTCCAGAAAAGTTTTTCCTTCATGTTACTTGAGACTGCCACTCCAGGTCTTTGTGGTCGGTTAACCAAAAAGTCTTTGAATGGTATTTGATGTTCAGGACCTGAGGATCATAATAAATCCTTCTGGAACTAACATTTTAATGCCAGCTTCCTTGTAGAAACTTCATCCTTGACTTAAAAAATCACTAACTCTACAAATTATTGAGCATCAGCTTACAAGTGTTACAAGTATCATGTGCATGAAGCAATGCCAAAGAAGAAATAAAAAGGGATAGTCAAGGTGGGAGGATGAAAAAGCAGGTAAGAAAAAACCTGGACATTCATTCTTTGATTCGAGTATACAATTAGTCTTATCTTGGTAGATCTGAATGTTGATATTTTTGTTTGTTTGTCTTTTTATAGATAGGAGTCAGACTTCTTGACTTAAAAATGCACTGGAATATTTAACCTATTGGTTTTTAGTGAGTTGTTTATGTATGTCTCTAAATTCAGCTCCTATGTCCAATTAAGTTAATCCCAAAACTCTCAGGTGGGATTGATTTCACATACATGGGTGAACAGGAGAAGGTCACACATAAAGTTTTCAGAGTGAAGCCTTTATGTGATGTACGGTTCGGCTTGCTCTTGATCTCAAGAAGGCAGACCTTGAGGGACAAAATGTTGGCAATCAGTATTTCGAAATCAATCTATTAAAATGGATAATGAAGAAGAGCTTTTGTGCAGGTGCTAGAACAGTCTGATCTGAAAGTCCAGCCTAGAACTAAATGTTATGTTTGCAAAAGTTTATATTTATATAAAGTTTATATTTATATTTATATTTCCTTGACTGTTTTTTGCTATGGTAATTATGAGACTATGGGAAAACACAGCTTGTATAAATTGCTGGAGGTATATTAAGAATGAATTTGTTTCTCCTTAAATTGTGTTCATGAAGTTTTCTTCCTGTCTTGTCAATATGTAAAGTCTAGTCAAAACAACAGCAAAACAGACAAGGTTTCAGTCAAACACTATTTCTTATATAACCCAGTGTCTGCATTTAAGCATATTGTCTACCCTACAATACTCTCTGACACCAAGAAATTCAAAGAGAATCTGTTTTTCTACAACTAATTCTAATCAGCACTCGTCTATACATATATACCAATAATAGGTAGAGATTCTCCTTATATTTCTGTGAAAATCAATGGATCATTATTTACGTTACATTATTTTGAAAATTGCCTTACATTGTCTTATTAGGAGAAAATAACTCACAACTTTGGTTGTAGTTCTCCAGCACGTTCTATGTCAGTTGCTGAAGTCCTTGCAGTATGATTGCTTAGCCTCACAATGGTGTATAAACTTAACCCCAGGCTGAGCCACTGTGAGTGGTTCCTCCTAAAGGGTAGGAGTAAGAGGTGGGGGTAAGGGTGGCCGATATGGATCTTAAAAAAGAAAGGAAGAAATCAACTCAGAGGAATTTGTAGTAGGGTTGTAGAGGCAAAATGTCTTTCCCTTGCTGGTAACTTTATCTGCTCCATAGAGGACTGTGGGCATTTTAACATCCAACATGCCAGCCACGCCAGGCCAGAGAGTGTTCTGAGAACAACTCCTTAGTTACTCCTGAGAAAAACCCTCTACCGAGCTCCAGCAGCAGACACTTTCAAGAGGCCTTCCAGTGCTCTGATAAAAGAAAATGCATTAGGTAACGTACATGTCAATGTATCCACACTAATTTTCCATTAAGTGGGAATAAATGTTGAAGCACTGCAATCTATTTTTTGTGAGGAAAAATCTAGCCCACATGAAAAGCTCTAGTCATGTTCCATTAAAGACAATTATTATGAGAGTTGCCTATGTCTGGCAGTTTTTTAGATAAAAGTTTCTCTTACCTGGGGTATTACACTTTGAAAAATAATAATGAAAAATCAATTAATTTCTTCTGTTGAAGTACAAAATTTTGGTGGGAAATACAGTCAAAATGCTACATATTTGGAAAAGTTCAACAAGTTTCTGTGCTTAAGTGTCATATCTTAGGTACTGTTACTTCCTTCAGGTTTTTATTAATACGGATCCTAGAATTAAAGCAAGCATTACTCCCATAAGTGTTCATCCTCTGATGCTATTTCCCACTTGAAATCATCTTTTAGTTGTGACATTACTATGTTCTTCTAAGGTAATCAGAGGTAAGGAATTCAGGTGGGTAACCTGAATAACAAGAGAAAATGAACTTATATACTTAACTCCTCAGCAAAAAAACCCTAACAAAATCAACCCCCCCTCCCCCAAACATTGTTAGCACAAAAAAAGGACATTGTTAGCTGTCCTTTCCACTTCTCCCTTCCAAACTCATTTATTTTTCTCATAAAATACTGACTAATGATGAGACGTACTGGGTTGAAAAGTTGGAACAGTTTGGAAAAAGGTGGGCTCACAAACAAGCTCAAGTAGCTTTTTACTTTGTTGTTATTAAAACTATAAGCATGAGCATTAGTAAGTATCATTCAATGAAATATCAAACACTGTCACTGAATTAATCTGCCAGGGAAAGACTTAAAACTCTTTTACGTTTGGCTGTGGTGTG
>VYZW01010820.1:19576-91091 GCA_013401315.1 Balaeniceps rex | reverse complement strand
AAAAGTAACTCTAACTCAGCTGAAACCAGGACACTTACAGAACTGATATCCCTTTCTGAGGTTGACCATTGCCCCGCCTGGCCCTTAGCGTGGAAGAGTGAGTGAAGGTGAGGGATCAGAGGTGCCGTGTATTGATCCCGATTATGGGACTGCTGCACAGCCTGACCTTGGCAATGTTGTTTTATCCTTCTGTGACCATTCCCCTCTCTGTACAACGGAGACAGCATTGTATGTCTGTCTACCTTCAAAGGATGTTTATGAGAATTAATAATTAATGCCTGTACTTTGCTAAGTATGCCAAAAGTTCAAAACCCCTTTTTCTTCTAGTATTGAAGTGCCTGTGCAGCCCCCAACGCATCCCTCTTGTATTTCAATGACCTTTGAATCCTTGTTTTTCCAGACAACTACGTGGTGACAGACCACGGCTCCTGCGTCCGCTCGTGCAATACTGATACTTATGAAGTGGAAGAAAACGGTGTTCGGAAGTGTAAAAAGTGCGATGGGCTATGCAGCAAAGGTATAAAAAGCATGGAATAAACCAGTAAGGCTTTGAGATGATAGGTAACTACTTAGAAAAAGTACATGGAGTTCTGACCTTAATTAAGTGCAAATTCAATAATAAATATCCAGTGATAGTTTGGAGATTGGACAAGTGGTTTGATCAGGAAACATGGCTGTGGAGCATACTCTCCGATGGGGATACACCACAAGTACAGTAGATAAACTGTGCGTCGTGTGCATGTGTATCTTGCACATCAGCATTCTCCTTCATTTGTCCTTCCCAGTATCTCATCAAGGGGAATAAAATGAAAATGGGACAAAGAGAGACAAGGGCATGTGCCAGAGCCTGTGTGCAGAGATGCTTGAACCAGAGCTGCACAGCTGGGCAAGCAGGAAGCATTTGTCCTGTGCTGCTTTCTGAAAAGCAAAAGTAGGCAAGAGATCTGTGAAACTCATCTTACAGTGATAGGTTTGACCATACGGGAGTGCTTTCTGGACTAATGGCATCTTCATGTTTATTCTGTTCCATGTGATTGGGCTTCACTCTTCTCCCTCCTGACTTTTGTATCTCTCTTTTAATAGTATGCAATGGCATCGGAATAGGTGAACTTAAAGGGATCCTCTCCATAAACGCCACAAACATTGACTCCTTCAAAAACTGTACGAAGATCAATGGGGATGTCAGCATTCTCCCAGTTGCATTTCTAGGGTGAGTTGCCCACTGGTCATTTAGCACTGGAAGAGAAGGGCTAGGGAGAAATTCAGGCTGAGCCATTCTTTTCCCAATTCCTCATTCTGTGTTTTTCAGCGATGCCTTCACGAAGACCCTACCCTTGGACCCCAAGAAGTTGGATGTCTTCAAAACAGTCAAAGAAATATCAGGTCAGCAATAGGTTTTAAGCTGTGATGGTCTCTGATCGGTACTGCCAGAAACACAAAGGGAGAGGAGTGAAATTTTTTAAGCGCGTGAAGAGAAGTGCAAGCAAACGGTTTCTGTCTTTGAGCTACCAGGGTTCACTCTTCACAAAGGTGGTCAGCAGCACCTCGCCAGCATTATGCCCACATAACCTATACTGGTGTCCCATCCAAGATGTGTTGTTTGGCCAGACAATCCCTTCTGCTGAACTGTCAGCCCTAGCAAAGAGTAAAAGCAGAGGAGATCCTCAGCCACCCAAGAAGTATGTGGTGATGCAGAGGCGTGCCACTCCAGCTAAAAAAAGCCAAGTGTGTTTCTATTTGTGGAAAACCTTTCAGCAGCTCCTTAGGGAAGCGTGCTCAGTGGCTTGCGTCATCCGCGTGGAGACACCCTCTCCAGCCTGAAGAGCTCTTCCTTGGGGTGAATGTGTCTCCATGAGCATGAAGTGGCCAGCGGAGCCAAGTCTTGCACCAAGTATCAATTAAAAGTAATTTCTTTCAGCTCATTATAAAATGAGTGTAACATCAGAGCTGGGTCCGCAGACGTGACTCCAGTTCCCCTTTTCTTTCTGTCTTACCTGTCTGGTTCCCTTCAGGGTAGCAATGACTAACCTCAGAGCTTCATACAGCAGCCTGCAATTTCCAAAATTCTCCCCCTCCTCCCGAGCACCTTGGCTGAGCAGGGAAATCTGCTTCCCTTAGCAAATCCACTCTGAGCGGCTGTCTGTTCTGCTTTCTTTTCAGTTTTTCTGTTCCCTGAGGGCAGCTCACAAATGGGAGGGAGCGATGCCTTTCTCCCGCAGCCTCTCAGCCAGGGTATCTGCTGGCAAGAGCCGTCATCACTGGTGGCTCAGTGTGGCAGGATGTGCGGCTCACCAACACACTCGTCTCTTGTGCTCCTAAGCCCTTGTGGTGGGCTAAGAAGTAAACTGTTTATAAACTGGGGTTTAAAAATATCTCCCTGCTCCCTAAGATGTCATGTTTCACTTTGAGATTCCCTGATAAGCATAGGGAAAGCACAAGCGCCTTCTCCTGGCGCAGGAGGAGCTTGAGGAGGAGGTTCTGCTGCCAATACTGGCCACGGTTTTATTATTATTATTATTATTTTTTAATCTTCTTTTCTTCATTTCAGGATTTTTGTTGATTCAGGCCTGGCCCGATAATGCTACTGATCTCTATGCTTTTGAAAATCTGGAGATTATACGAGGCAGAACCAAGCAACAGTAAGTAAATCATGTGCCAGAGCGACCGTAAAAGAAACTCTGGTTAGAGCTGCATTTGTCTGAGCACACCAAGGTACCAAGTGGTGAGACGCAGGTGTCCCCAAACTGATGCAAAATGGGAAAAAGCCTGCGAGGAGTCGAGCACTGTCTGTAGCAGTAGATAATTTGCCCTGGGGGATGAGACCCTCAGCTCTGTGCTGCATGTGGAGGGCTGCCCTGAGCCTTCTCTAGGACCAGGCTCTCCCCCACCAGCCTGGAAGTGCAAGCAGGACAGAGAGCTCTCTTTGCAAGAGAGCAAGTTACGATGTGATCAGAAGCACTTTGGGATTTGAGGTAGCTGGGAAGTTGCGGATGGAGACTGTCGCTGCTGGGTGGTGCGGACACAGGCAGTGCATCCAGTGCCCACTTGGGCTTACCCCAAGAGGAAGGATGGCTTGGTGGACCAGCGCAAAATAATAGCTGCTCTACGTACAACCACTGTTGCACATCATTTACTTGACAGAGCGCACATATCCTGCCAGTTTTAGCTTAAAATTCCCATGCAAAACCAGATATGAGTATTGCAGTTGTTTTATGATAGGTATGTCATGCACCAGGCAGTAAGCTTAGAGAGCTGAGCAATGTCTTGCTTGAACAAAATTGAGTTCACAGCAACACATGTTTGAAAAACAAAAGAAAAATGCGCTGAGTTAAACCCTGCTTACTAATTCTCTTTCTTCTGTGTTTTTTTCTTTTTGTCCATCTCCATTTTAGTGGCCAGTATTCCCTTGCTGTTGTTAACTTGAAAATACAGTCACTGGGGCTGCGATCCCTCAAGGAAATAAGTGACGGAGATGTTGCCATTATGAAGAACAAGAACCTCTGCTATGCTGACACCATGGACTGGCGCAGCCTGTTTGCAACTCAGAGCCAGAAAACAAAGATTATACAGAACAGAAATAAAAATGAGTGTGGTAAGTCAATGCTGCCTTCCTGCCCTCTGCAGAAGCTCGTGCTAAAATGCAAGAGTTATTTGAGCAAGGCTTTTTTCTTTCTATTCCCCTGGCTGCAAAATTCATCAGTGATACTACTTTAATGAAGGTGGTGAGGGAAAAGTGGGATTTTTTCCTACCGAGGATGTGGACTTCATGGTGTCCGGCAGATGGGAAGGAGCTGCTTCACCACTATGGGCAATAGTGAAGCCACGCAGGTTGAAGGATACAGAAGCTAACTCCAAACATTGGACTATTTTGACAAGGTTGAAGCTGTTGTTTGACCATGCTGCTTTTGACTGCAGTGGTCCCTGGGCCAAAATCTAGTCATTTCTCTTTGCAGACTATGGATTTGTTGTGTTTTAGAAATTGATCGTAGAATCACAGAATGGTTTGGGTTGGAAGGGACCTTCAAAGATCATTTAGTCCAACCCTCCTGCCATGGATAGGGACATCTTTCACTAGATCAGGTTGCTCAAAGCCCCGACCGACCTGACCTTGAACACTTCCAGGGATGGGGCATCCACAACTTCTCTGGGCAACGTGATCCAGTGTCTCACTACCCTCATAGTAAAAAACTTCTTCCTTATGTCCAATCTAAACCTACCCTCTTTGAGTTTAAAACCATTGCCCCTTGTCCTGTCACTACAGACGTTGATAAAAAGTCATTATAAGCCCCCTTTAAGTATTAAAAGGCCTTAAGTATAAGGTNCATAGGGAAAGCACAAGCGCCTTCTCCTGGCGCAGGAGGAGCTTGAGGAGGAGGTTCTGCTGCCAATACTGGCCACGGTTTTATTATTATTATTATTATTTTTTAATCTTCTTTTCTTCATTTCAGGATTTTTGTTGATTCAGGCCTGGCCCGATAATGCTACTGATCTCTATGCTTTTGAAAATCTGGAGATTATACGAGGCAGAACCAAGCAACAGTAAGTAAATCATGTGCCAGAGCGACCGTAAAAGAAACTCTGGTTAGAGCTGCATTTGTCTGAGCACACCAAGGTACCAAGTGGTGAGACGCAGGTGTCCCCAAACTGATGCAAAATGGGAAAAAGCCTGCGAGGAGTCGAGCACTGTCTGTAGCAGTAGATAATTTGCCCTGGGGGATGAGACCCTCAGCTCTGTGCTGCATGTGGAGGGCTGCCCTGAGCCTTCTCTAGGACCAGGCTCTCCCCCACCAGCCTGGAAGTGCAAGCAGGACAGAGAGCTCTCTTTGCAAGAGAGCAAGTTACGATGTGATCAGAAGCACTTTGGGATTTGAGGTAGCTGGGAAGTTGCGGATGGAGACTGTCGCTGCTGGGTGGTGCGGACACAGGCAGTGCATCCAGTGCCCACTTGGGCTTACCCCAAGAGGAAGGATGGCTTGGTGGACCAGCGCAAAATAATAGCTGCTCTACGTACAACCACTGTTGCACATCATTTACTTGACAGAGCGCACATATCCTGCCAGTTTTAGCTTAAAATTCCCATGCAAAACCAGATATGAGTATTGCAGTTGTTTTATGATAGGTATGTCATGCACCAGGCAGTAAGCTTAGAGAGCTGAGCAATGTCTTGCTTGAACAAAATTGAGTTCACAGCAACACATGTTTGAAAAACAAAAGAAAAATGCGCTGAGTTAAACCCTGCTTACTAATTCTCTTTCTTCTGTGTTTTTTTCTTTTTGTCCATCTCCATTTTAGTGGCCAGTATTCCCTTGCTGTTGTTAACTTGAAAATACAGTCACTGGGGCTGCGATCCCTCAAGGAAATAAGTGACGGAGATGTTGCCATTATGAAGAACAAGAACCTCTGCTATGCTGACACCATGGACTGGCGCAGCCTGTTTGCAACTCAGAGCCAGAAAACAAAGATTATACAGAACAGAAATAAAAATGAGTGTGGTAAGTCAATGCTGCCTTCCTGCCCTCTGCAGAAGCTCGTGCTAAAATGCAAGAGTTATTTGAGCAAGGCTTTTTTCTTTCTATTCCCCTGGCTGCAAAATTCATCAGTGATACTACTTTAATGAAGGTGGTGAGGGAAAAGTGGGATTTTTTCCTACCGAGGATGTGGACTTCATGGTGTCCGGCAGATGGGAAGGAGCTGCTTCACCACTATGGGCAATAGTGAAGCCACGCAGGTTGAAGGATACAGAAGCTAACTCCAAACATTGGACTATTTTGACAAGGTTGAAGCTGTTGTTTGACCATGCTGCTTTTGACTGCAGTGGTCCCTGGGCCAAAATCTAGTCATTTCTCTTTGCAGACTATGGATTTGTTGTGTTTTAGAAATTGATCGTAGAATCACAGAATGGTTTGGGTTGGAAGGGACCTTCAAAGATCATTTAGTCCAACCCTCCTGCCATGGATAGGGACATCTTTCACTAGATCAGGTTGCTCAAAGCCCCGACCGACCTGACCTTGAACACTTCCAGGGATGGGGCATCCACAACTTCTCTGGGCAACGTGATCCAGTGTCTCACTACCCTCATAGTAAAAAACTTCTTCCTTATGTCCAATCTAAACCTACCCTCTTTGAGTTTAAAACCATTGCCCCTTGTCCTGTCACTACAGACGTTGATAAAAAGTCATTATAAGCCCCCTTTAAGTATTAAAAGGCCTTAAGTATAAGGTCTCCCTGGAGCCTTCTCTTCTCCAGGCTTGAACAACACCAACTCTCTCAGCCTGGTACCGGTTTAGCTTTATTACACGGCTGTTAAGCTGTCACAGAGGAGCTTGTTTTTATTTTGAAAGGCCAGAAGTCACTCTTCATTTCAGGCTTTGGGAATTAAGAGAAGCGTGCTTATTCCTCTTCCACATTGCCAGGACCATTCACTGCTTTGGAACGGGTTGGAGAAACTGGCTGGTCAGGATGGAGTCACTTGCAGTGCTGTGTTTGCCCTCGCTCCTGCCTTAACATCCATGGCTTTTTTTCTTGTCTCTTTCTCTCTCAGCTGCTGCCAGGCATGTTTGTGACCCCCTGTGCTCAGATGTGGGCTGCTGGGGCCCCGGACCCTTCCACTGCTTCTCCTGCAGGTTTTTCGATCGCCAGAAGGAGTGTGTGAAACAGTGCAATATCCTGCAAGGGTAAGGTGTCTGGGGGTGCTTGAGGTTTGGCAATGATTTGGGGGTTTGGGGTTTTAGAATGTGTTGTAGCTAGGAAGAAAGGATTTTACCGGTTTTGCGCAGATGTTGTGTGAGCACAGTACCTAAAAAGAGGGAAGAGCCGGGAGCTGAGGTAGCTGTCCTTCCCCATTCAGCAAACTTAGGAGTTTGCTCCTGCCACGGTGACTGCCATGAAAACATCCTCTCAAGCCCATGAGGAGACTATCTGGAGGCCCAAGGGGGCTAAGTCTTACACTTCCTTCCCCTAAGAAATAAAGGAGCTTAAAGCCCTCCATGAAAATCCAAGCTATGCCTGTCACATCAAGCACATCGGTCAAGAGCCAGAGCCAGTTGCAGTCACTGGGAGTTCAGTCACCCCCGGAGCCGGGGCTTCACTGCTCGGCAGGCTTCCTTACTGCAAAGGGACTCTTATGTTTGCTCAAATGAGCGGCTCGCCCTTGCAATGTGCAAAGTGGCAGTCAAGGGAGAATGAGCTTTCATCCAAAAAGCACTGGGAGCAGCAATTTCAGGCAAAATTATTGCTTCGGCTTTGCTCAGGGCCGAGGAAAACGTATCGCTGCCTGTGTGTCAGGACTGCGGCTCGGCTGGGTTTTTCAGTCAGTTCAACAGGTGATGTAGGCAGGAAAGGCACGGCTAGCACCGAAAATTACAGTTTTTTAAATAAATCTTTCAAAGTTTGACTGCTAAAAATCATGAGTGTTAAGCAAGTACTTGACAGGGTACTGATGCCCCTGGTGTTTGTATTTGTCTAGCAAGTTGCAGTTCAGCAGCTGCCTTTTTTGTAAGTGAATTCCCTCCAGCAGCTATTATGACCTGAAGGGCATATCTGGGCATTTTTTATGTCAAATGATGAGTAGATTTAGTTTAATTAATAACACCATTACTTGAAGTGGAACAGCTTTATTGCGATTGAAACCATCTGTTCCCAACTTTCATATTTTAATGATTCATTGTGTGTTGTAGGAAGGGCATGAATTTAATTATTGGTGCATTGCTGTTTAACTTCCCTAATTATTATTTGGAGCCTTGGAATCACTTGAACTGTTTTTGCTGATCTCTTTGCATCACTACCATTTAAAAGCCTTTGGAAATCATTGCAAATATTCTGTGTCATTAGCTTAAAAGGGAAAGTAAACTAATTCGTAGTGTGCAATCTGGAGTGCCATGTGTTTCACTGTCAACCAAATTTCCCTTACTCTTACTTCCCTGGTTGCACTGAGCAAGTGGTACCGGTGTAAGCAGGAGGGTCCCCCTGTACCTCCTCCTGTTTCAGTACCATCATCCCAATCTATTTAAACTGGAAAAGTCAGGAAAAGGAGAGATGACCACAATTTATCACTCGCTAATCAGCCTGGGTTTTAATTATTTCTTTTTTTTATTTTTTTTTCCCCCAGGGAGCCGAGAGAGTTTGAAAGGGACTCCAAGTGCCTCCCCTGCCACCCCGAGTGCCTGGTGCAAAACTCCACCGCATACAACGCAACCTGCACTGGACCTGTAAGAGCAGATTCAGCTTAGCAAACCTGTGCCTCAGACCATGCATTAATACCTATTTCCCGTGTTGAGATAATCCTGAGGTCTCATTTAGCCTTCTCCAGGAGAGAGTGGATGTGGGGGGGTTAGAGGGCAAGATCTCGGGGCAGGAGAGCAGAAACAGGAGAGGGAACCTCAGGGTGTAATTTCTCTTTCGTGTCACCCATCGCACATGTAATCCACGGTCACAGGCATTGCAGGGCCTTTCTTTTTTGTGTCTTTTTACAGAAAAAAATGTAAGGCTTACTTATATATGTGACGATACGGTAATTTGGTGAACATTTCGGGAACATGTAGTTACCAAACAGCCAAGCTGGCATGAACAAATTCAGTTTCCTTATTCAGAGGGAAAGAACTGTTAAAAATAGTGGATTAAAACAGTAGCTTTTTGCCTTTTGGAAAAGCCATGATAAAATTGTGATCAAAACAGGTATTTACTGGAAAATATTCAGGAAGCAGTTTTTTCTTAAAACCATGTTCCCTCCTCTAACTAGGTTACAGTAAATACCTATATTAAAGTAATTGCAGGTGTAAGTTATGTTCAAAGAAAGGCGAGCAAAACAAAATGATTGGATTTTCAAACTTGTTTACATATTCCAAATTCATACAAAAGCTCCTTCTACAAAAGTCAATACAGTGTAGTCTTGCTAGTCGTCCAGAGTCTTCCCCAATTTTGTTCTTTAATTTTGGGAATACTCTTTTGCATTAGGAAACGTCCAGTTTGGCAGCAGTGCAAAGTTATTTCCTTTTAATCAGCTCAAACTCATATCTTAATTGTAAAACTCTAATTCTGGGTTTTTTTGGGGACGCAGTAATTGAAATTGAATCTCCGGCTTCCATCACCGATCCTCCTCTGTACTCCTTAACTCTTTAAACAGCTCTTGCCATCCCCTGCAGCCACTGAGTGTTCGACCCTTGCCCATCATCAGTCTGCAGAGTCACTGCTCAGTAATGTGAAGCATTTCCGTCCTCCCTTCTAGCTTAGACCACCATGGCCTAAGGGATGTTGTTAACATTATAATCTACTTCAGGCAGTGACCATCCCCTTGTTCCATATTTGCCCAGCATCTAGTAAGCAATCTATCAGAGCGGCCCTTAGACATTACAGTAATTAAAATAATCTTCCTATAGTGTGTCTTGCTGTAGTCCCACTGAAACCAGCACTGTGGATCTGGTCTGGTGTTTCTCCATAGTAAAATTTGACCCAGAATTGCTGGTTTCCCTGCTTTAAAATATTTAGGGCATTCCTGGTGCTGTTATAGTCTGAATAAAAACAGTTCTGCCAAAAAAGGCTAAAGGCAATGCCTTTAAATACAAACTAAGTGCTCTTCAAAGTAACAAAATGCATGGACTCCTTGGGTTGCCTCCTAATCCCCTGCATCTCCCTAACAGAGGAGGGAACCTGTGCTGAGAAGCAGGAAAATAATGATTTAAGGCCAGTACTTCAGGGACGTGTCAGCAGGTCCAGCTCCATCATTTTAAATTGTGTGATGGTAGATTGCACCAAGCCGCAGCCTGGCCCTCTGCTTTTGAGCTTACCCCTTATCAAGGTGTCATTAAATTATTCCCCATTTTAAATGAAAAATGCAAACTTTCCAAACAGGCAGAAGGCAGGGGAAAAAAAAGCAGCAACACTGAAACTCCAGAAAATCTTAGTTTTAAACATCAGGTACTGCCTTTTGTACAGCCCATCCTACAAGAGCAAATACTTGCGAGAATATCAGGTAGCGAGGTAATAAAACCAGATGATGCTGAAAACTTCCAGCAGTGGAAGGCATTTAGATTTATCTTCTGAATTTCCTCCTGAATAGGCTGATGCAAGGGCATTATAAACAAGCTGTTTCTCTTTGCAGGGCCCTGACAATTGCATGAAGTGTGCCCATTTTATAGATGGTCCCCACTGCGTGAAATCCTGCCCGGCGGGGGTTCTGGGCGAGAATGACACCCTTGTCTGGAAATACGCTGACGGGAATGCTGTTTGCCAGCTCTGCCATCCCAACTGTACCCGGGGGTGAGTAAACGCCTCGGGTTGAATGGAAACAGGGGGGAAAAAAATAGGGGAACAGCTTGTCTCAAACTCTTTCCCTTCCTAATGGTCCCATTTCAAACCACCGAGAAGAAGAAATAGCAGGGAGCGAGAGAGGTCAGGAGTATGCAAGTAATGTAAGCAGAGCGCAGCGGAATTTGTAAATAGGAAAAGTTCAGTGGCACTTCTTCTTTACACACACAGAAAAAGAGGAAAAATGTTTCAGGGGATTTGAAACAGGTTTGTTTGTTGATTTAAATAGGAAACTTCCTGGAATTTTACAGAACTCAACCACCAGTGATGCACTTTCTGTTTTTTTCCCACCTGGCTTGGTGTTGGGTCCTCTGTTTTTTGGGAGGAACATCAGTGACATCTGGTGGATGTTGGGCTCCTGGGGCCCATTTTCCTCTGCACCTTTCATTTTTTAGGATGGAAATCCCAGTGAGGTGCCACAGTGATTTTCTTTCTTTCCTTCTCTCCATATGCTAGCACTTGGTCTGAGTTTCAAGCCTTGCTTGCCTCCTGAGTGTGGCTTTATTAATGGGTATCACAGTAAACCCAATCTGTATAAAACGTTTTTGTCCTCATCTGGGGGCACACTTAAACCACCACCTATAATGAGCTGCGAATGCAACTGTATTTAAGCTACATGACAATAAGTAACAGGGATGCAGCTGTCTCCTTTCCTGGTTTCTGAGCTGCAAAGGACACGGGATGTGCAGTAAGAGGTTTTAGGTTTTGAGACTCCATTATTGGACTGTGATGCTTTCAGAGAAATAAAACGACCCACATTTAGTACCTTTTCCTTCACAGGCCCCTGCCCTGTACCCTGCAGGTCTGTCCGATCCAAAATCCTTCTGTAATATGCCTGTAATATGTGTTGAAAGAGAGAAGTTATAACACTGGCCTCCAACTATATTCAGACCAATCATCTTCCCATTGTATATTTAGCGAATTCAGCTGCCAGGTCATTAAAAAGCAGGGTGGCCAGGCCCCCACCTTCATGGAGAAAAGGAGATGAAGGGTTAAAACAGCAAATAACCGCCCTTCCTAGTGCTCACAGCGAATTCAGTGCTCAGGTTTGCAGATGGTTGCTGCAACAGCCATGTGGGCTTGCCATGATTTACAGTGATGCCCCCTTGTTACAGTCGCAGGCAAGGCTTATCAGGGCTTCCCATCGCACGCCTGAGAACAAATGATCTCTGTTGAAAAGGGATCTTAAAAACTTTGCTCTTTATTAATGACCCCAGTAGTCCCTACTGATACAAACTGGCCGCAGGGATCCAATATCCTTCTTCTAACTGGCCACATGAAAATGCGGCTGATTATTGGAGCAGCATAATGCGTAACCACATCTGAACAAGGCTTTCAACTGTGCGGCCTCAGTAGCGGGATCAAACACTAGACCCGAATGCAAACTTGGAGAACATAATCTGCCAGATTTGGATGTAGCTGCAAGCCATGCAGTGGCTCTTTGTGCACAAACAAGTCCCCAGAACAGAGTTCATCAGAAAAGTCCATTCCTGCCTGGCTTTAGCAGTGGATGGGTGTACCACAGGAGGCTGGCAGGTGATGGGGGCAGGGTACGGAGAGGTTTTTGAAAATTAGGGGTACCCAACATATGGCTCAGTGTATTTGACCCTGTGTTACGAAGGCAGAACATAAAAAGTAGTATCAATTTCGTCTCTTACGTGAAAGAACTGGGCTAAGCTTGCCACATTTATATTGTGGATGTGCTCAATGACCCTGTTCAAGTTGCTGCCCAAATGCAGCAGAAGAAATAGGCTGTACCGCTGAAGGGCTCAAGAGAACTAAGATAAGGTAGTGTTACTATTTTTGCTTTACAGTTGGGACATCTGAGGCTAATGGCATTGATGGGTAGGGAGCCAGCATCAGAGGCGTGATCTGGGAACGTGCAGTCTGGCGCAGCATTTTCCCTGTGAAGGGAATCAATCAGTAATGCCGCTTACTTCTCGTCACGCCTTTCCCTCGTTGTGCTGCGGCAATGGGTTCTGTTCAGCAGTGGGTGGAAAACATCTGTCTCGCAAAGTTTTTGCATCCTTAGAAACCACAGTCTCAGCGATTTCTGCATGACAAGAAACAACAACTTTATTTCTGTCCCAGTCCAATTTCACAGCTAGGGCCCACAAAATCTTATCAGCATGATTAAGTGCGCTGACTTCAGTAGTCATGTAAGTAAGGGTTTCCAGGATCTGGCTCTATTTTCCTTATTTGAAGAAGCTGCAAGTAAAGTCGACTTCTCTTCCCAACTGAGCTTTGTCACAAATTTTGGTTTTTTCCTTACTGGTAGTGCATCACTTCCTTTGTATCGCCATGAAGAATCCCATCTAGTCTAATTTTCTTTGGTGAGTCGTTTTGTTTAGCCTTCATTAGAAAACAGAAGGGAGGTAGCTTTCTCCTGCTCAGCCCAAAAAACCCCTTCTCTCCCATTTTCCCTGTAAGTGCTTGAGGATTTTGTACACTAGCTTCCTTTTGCCTCTAGTACAGCTGAGAAAATATACTCTCATAAAGACAGCGACATCCCAAAAGCCCTGGAATTACCCTGTTTATGCCTCCAGCAACTAATGAAAGGCACCAGCTTGATTAATCTGCTCGGCATTGAAGGATTTGGTTTTCCCTTGCCACTCTCCCAGAGCACAGGAATTAAATTCAGCCACAGTGGGGTGGAAGAGCAAGGAGAGAAGCCACAACTGTAGCTAATAGCCCTGGTTGACAAGTCGTGCCTCCGCAGTCGCTACCAACACTATGTGCCTTGCCAGTCTTCGTGTTAAATGCCAGGGGATTTTAGCAGGGGGTGAGAAAGCGGACAGGGGGTCCGAGAGGGAAGGTTGCAGCAGCACAATGCAAATTTGATGCCTTTGTCACACTCTGAAGGTTAATGAGAAAGAAAGGGCAGACAAAGTTCTTGTAAGGCTTTAAAAAGCCCAATGGTTTTCCATTTCTTTTATGACTGCGAAGTAACTTAAGGTGTTATAGTGTGAGTTCCCTCTGAAAGGCCATAAATCATAGCAACCTGGCTGTATTACATCAAATTAAGAGCTATGGGTCGAGGAGAAAGTTGTTAAAATCTTGATGGATTTGGGAAATAAATAGCTATGTCTGCACTGGGACGAGTAATATTTACGTAGACAGATGAAATGCTGAGTTCAGAATGCAATAGTTTTCAGAGACTGTACACAGCACTAATTTTCCAATAAGTAGAGAAATATTTCAGAGACTATGACTGCTGCTAGATTCCATCTGGCATATCCATAAGATCTTGAGGCAGTTCATAACACAAGGTCACATTTCTCATTTTGGTTTCTGTAAGCAGAAGAAAAACGATTCAGGAATGGAAAAAGTGATTGTTTAGATTCCATAAAACCTGGGTTACTTATGTTGGGTGTCATCATAAAATTCCACATTAAGAAAGATGGTTATATTTAGTCCTGGATGGATATTTGTCATAGGCTTTGTTTCTCCTTTGACTTGTGAAATGAATCAGAAAATCATGTGGGATTTGAAAAGCACAAGCTGATCTGTCATTTTCTTCCCAACACCTTTCTACTTTATCCCACTAGACTTGGTATTGATGGATTTGTGTGGGAAAGAATTCTAAAAAAGAAGGGGACAGATGAAAATCTACACCTCTCCTGCTTCTACTTTCTGGTGCAGGAAAATAACTGGTTGGTCATTCCTCAGACAGTAGGTACTGTCCCCTCAGCCAATTTTTTTTGCTGTTAGGAAGTGCATTGAGGACTTGCCATTGTAAAGTAGCATGGCAAATCAGTATTTTTAGGAAGACATAATTTGGGGAACCACAGTCACATTCTGAAATAATGTGAGGTCTTTTAATTTCACATCTTTATTGGGAGAAGCTGCACATGCTTTGTTGCATTAGCATATAGAAATTCAGATCTGGGTGGTAGGGTGTGATAGGATGAGGTCTTAGGTCCTAGATCTGTTTTCTGTTAAGTGCCGAAAGAGAGAAGCCCGGTGCAAAGTGAGATACATCTCCTGTGACTGTGAGCAAGCTGCTGGTTCTGCTCTGCATGTGCAGCCTCTCTGTGCTTACTTACACAACTGAGCAAACAAACCAAGCTGTAGGCAGACCGGGAACACTAAGAAAGCTGGGCGCCCAGGATCCGGGAACCAGTACGCACAGCACTTCCAGCGTGTCCAGGACACCGGGATGCACATTCTTGCATGGGAGCCTGGTGAACTCACAAGTCCTTCCAGATGCTGGGTCTTGGAGCACTGTGTTGGCCCAGAAACAAGGCAAATACACGAGGGAAGATCAGAGTAATGAAAACAAACAAACAAACAAAAACCAAATAAAACAAGTAGTTGCTTCACCTCTTCCTCCCCCAGACCTAGATCAAGTTATGAGATAAGATCTGCAACTCCACCTGCCATTTTTAAATTTTTCTGGTTCCTCCTTTCAGCGAGAGGGAATTCAGAGCAGTTTTCCTGGCACAGGCTCACTACTTACCCCCTACTTGACCTCCTCTGGAGTCGTTTTGGGATGATCCATTTTCTTTAAGTCAGCGCAGGGAGTGGATACCACAAACTGGACTTTTCTCCTTGCTGTGCTCTGTTTTTCAGAGGTGATGTAACCATCTCTGTAATGCTCTCCTTCCTTGGTAGACACCACAAAGACCACAATTCCCATGAAGAGCATACATCTTGTAGCCCAGCAGCACTTAGGGAATGCACGGTGCCTCTCATGCCCATTAGACCATCAAGTGAATGCAGTCACTGTGTTTTCATCCATGTTGTTTTTTGCATTGGGCTGCCAAAATGAATTTCAGGCATTTTAAACTCAAATGGAGGGTGAATGACTTGCTAGTAGAGTTTCTGGCTCTCTGGATAACTGTCGTACCTGTTTACATTACTAGTAACATAAGACCTTAGATTTTGAAAGAAAAATATCGTGGACACATACCAACAGACTATAGCCGAAGGGAGTGCTGTCAAATCCTGTTTTCTGATGGGAGCGTGTATCTGCTACCCAAGTTTTCCATTGCAATAGAAAGTCGAGAAACTGGAATCTTTTACTTATCAGGAAACAAGGATTATGCAGGAGGGTCTGCAGTGACACGTTTCCATGTAGCTTTCTGCCCTTGTGCAGGGGAGAGGCTACTTCTGTCCTCCTCCACAGTCAGCCCTGAGCTTCTGCACTAACACAGATGTCCACACAGAGCCAAGGAATCCAGGTCCATTTGAATTTTGTGTATCTATGTCCTCCCACCATTCTACCACATGATAGAAAGCTGTTTTAAAATATTCTTTAAACTGAGTATGCAGCATAACTGTGCCTCTAGATAAAAGATTTTGGAGCAAGGCCATTGACTGATATTTAATAGAGTGTATGGCTATTATAAATTCCTATGTTAATACTTGGACTGCTCTGAAACACAAACTTTTCAATCAGTAGCACTCTTCTTAGTTGGAATGATAGAAGTATGTATGCCAGAGCTAATATGTTTGTAATGTTCATTTGTTTTTACAGGTGCAAAGGGCCAGGTCTTGAAGGCTGTCCAAATGGGTGAGTATTTCATCTGCTACAATTAACGACAGAGCTGGAAAGAATGCATGCATGTTTACATTTCCATGCTGGACACTGCAAGGCTGGGACTAAAGTTAAGTCTTCAACTCTGTACAGGGAAGTGACAAATTAGAGCAGACTTTGACCTATAAAAATGATTTAAAGAACTGAGAAATATTTCTACTGGCACAAGACTCCAAAACCTTGTTCTGCTTAGCTTGTTTGTCAAGGTGAGACTTAGGATCTGTTACTGGAGAACAAAAGGAGGATCTGGAAAAAGAAAGGATTAAGGGCTAGTGGCAGAGAGAGATGTGTTTAGGATATGGTTACCTGCATCACAGGGGATTCATCTCAGAAACCTAGGAGGTCTTCTCCAGCCCTGTGATATGTACATCTCCAACTGCTCTGTGCACAGATGGACATTCATTCTTCACGCTAGGTCTTACGTTGCCCTGTTTGGCCTCATGACTTGATCAAGGTGATGCAACAAGCAAACAGGCTTCTCTGACACCAGAGAGAGGGATTTAGTTTCTGGCCACAAAGTCATGCTATGGCAAGACAAATTCAGCCTAGAAATACTGTTAAAAAGTGACTCTATTTAATAGTAATCCCTGGGGCAACTTAGAGCTGTGATGGATCTCTAAGTACAGACCAAAAAACAACCTTGGAAAACAGGTTTTTCTTTTCAACTTAAATTTTAAGTGACCCAGGCTTTAATATAGAGGTGGCAATCTGTATGTACAACATGGGTGGTTCACACATTACCTGGCCTCAGACATTGGTACCTGGGGAGGAGGGCCAATGATCTGAAGTTCATTGTGACCCTTACAGCATGGCCCTCCCAATAATGGTGAGATGTCAGCTTCATTGCTGGTATCACAGCTGCGTACGCCTTCCTGATATCGCCTTCTCTCCACGTGCTTCGAGTATCTGATCACGTGCGGGCTGCCCATGGCAGGCATACATAGGCATCACAGATTTGATGCTCATGTGCTTGGTGGGTTTGTCAGAGGAAGGAGAAATCCCCTCGCTTAAGCTATGAGGATCAGCTCCAATTGCGAGTTTGAGAGAAGAGTGAAGACTTTGAGCAGGTTACTGGATGAGGAACTTGAAAATACAGATGCCCAACGTATCTGAAATGTCAAATAGGCTTAAGTGGATGTCTAGAGTGTGTGTTTGATCAAAACCTATGGCTTCATGCAACTTCTGTAGGTTTTTTTTAAAATCATACACCTAAGCATTTTTTTCTCTTTCTGCATCCTCTCCTGTCTTGCAGCTCCAAAATCCCATCTATCGCAGCCGGCGTCGTTGGAGGTCTCCTGTGCCTGGTGGTGGTTGGCTTGGGCATCGGCCTTTACTTGCGGAGGCGCCACATTGTCAGAAAGCGGACCCTGCGCCGGCTGCTGCAGGAGAGGGAGGTGAGCACTGCCGGCACGGCTGCAACACCAGCTGCTTTATTTAGGGCAATGGGTGTCGTCCTCTTTGTACCAGCGAATTAAAGCACCATGCATCTGCCTTGTAACTCAACAAGCCCTTGGGTTGGCAAACACGGTGTCTGCCATACTAGTGAGAAAAGAGGCAGTGTGCACGTAACACCTTCTCACTTAATCTCAAGTCTGATCCCTCTGGATATAATTTGCAAAAGCTTTAGGGGATTTAGATGTCTAAATCCCAATGAAAATCACTGAGATTGTCTACTCGGAAAAAACTATGCCTTCAGGCTGATGTGCAATGTGTTTGCTGATCCATACCACCTTGCTCTGTAGAACCCTCCGCATCGAATATTTCTCCCTGCAGACAAGCCTTGACGCTGCTTGGGCAACTTGGGCGCTTTTGAAAATTTTACCCCCTTGATCAGGCATGTGTCTGATCCTGCAGAAAAAAATGAGAGAGAAAGGAGAGGAGGGAAAGGAATTGAGGAAGTGTTTGTCTTGTCTTTGGTTTCTTTTTAGCACCAAAAAACCACAAAGCCATCAAAGTGAATGGTTCACCCTGTTGGGCATGAACAAGGTTTCTACGCTGCTTCTTGTTTTCTGCATGGTTTTGTGTGTGTTACAGCATCACCCTCTGGGTACCTCACATATAAAATAGCAAAATTTATTATCCTGGATTAAAGCCGCTCTTTTGTGATTAGCCTCTTTCTCTTTCTAGTCCAATCCTAGTAAATAATTAGCAAATTGTATTTAGCATTCTGCTGAAAACCCAGTTGCAGCTTCTTTTTGTGCTCACTGGCTTTGCAGAGTCAGCTGCTAAAATCCTTAAAAAAAAGCTGTCCTGCTTTTTAATGGACTACCTAACAGTATTTTACATACCACTGTATTCTACAGTTGTGATAGTAGAGTTCAGTTTGTGCTCAGCTCATATTGTACCCTTTGGACTCCACAAAATGAGGATATTTCATCACAACAGAAAGGTTGCTGGCCCGCTAAAATCTGGTTGTATCTAGCTAACTATGGTTTTATTCAAAGGAAAGGAAAAAAAAAGAGCACTAAGGGAAAAAACTGACTTATGCATCAAAAAAGTGTTAAATATCTCTGTTTGGAGGGCATTACTGCTGTTTGCAATAAGGCTTAGATCAATGATTTTGAAAACATCGATAGTCAGTTCAACATCTCCTTTTTTACTGAGAAAAGAATCACTCTCAGAGTTTCAATTGCTGCTTGTAAACTCTACAGTCTGGGGGAGCCACTGGTACCATGGGAATTTCATCCAGTTAAACAAGAGTGGACCTGAAAGGTTGCAGGTGATTCTTGCCCGTTATTTAAAACATTTTTATAATTTATTCGCAAGTTCAAATAACAAAGTCTTCTTTAGGATCTGTAGTAATTACATTATTCTTCATGCCATGTGTTTTAAGGCTTTGAAGTCAAAGCCTTCATTTGAACAGTAGTATTCCTTCATTCTCCTTCAAAATGGCAGTCACCACTGTGATTGATTTTACCTCTGAAATTTGGAGCAACTCTAGATATTTATTGCTGCAAGTCAGAGTGGAGCTGTCCTCCCAGAAAATTCAAGTGGAATAAAATGTTCATTATTTTAAAGGCAGGATTTATTTGCTTCCCCAAAGCGTGCTGCTTGCTGTCCTCCTAGACTGTATATCCTTCTAATGTCATCTTCTCTCTGCACCAGCTTGTCGAACCACTGACACCCAGCGGGGAGGCACCGAACCAGGCTCATCTGAGAATTTTAAAGGAAACAGAATTTAAGAAGGTCAAAGTTTTAGGCTCTGGAGCTTTTGGCACTGTTTATAAGGTAAGATCACCATGTTTCTCTTCCCCTTTTCATCTTGCTCCCTCATGCAGAAGCCACCCAAAGAAAGCATGAACAGGGAGCTGCAATCATTGTGTAGATTTTTTTTTTTAAACTAGATTTTATAGCATGTATATATTGAATGGTAGAGAGATGACTCAGTCATTGTTAGTTGAGTTGTGAATCGGGTAACATGGGAAGTTTTATATAAGATGTTGCCAAAGCCATACTGCTGAACCTGGAGGGCAAAGATCTTGACTTAAAAACAACCGCAGCCAAATACAACCTGTTGTGAATATTAAGAAAAAAAGAAATGCACTTTGTTTGGCTCAGTGCTAAGCCATTTTTCTGTGTGGTCTGGGGTCTTGTTTTTAAAATTGTCAATCACTGTTTCATTAGAACTGACTCAGGTGTGTGGAAGTGTCTACACACCTTCAGTTGTGTACGTCCACAAGGTATTTTTTCTCTTGGTGTTTGTTTACCCTCTGTGTTTCTTCTTCACCAAGGACCACTTCTCTGTGCTCCCCCTTTTGTTCAGGATATGCACTTCAAGCTTTGCCAGTAATACTGAAATATAAACTGTAGATTCATATATCTCTTTCTAAAGCTCTATATTCTGAAGCAGGCTTCCAGCTATGGCTAGGAACTTCAGTGGCACAAATCCCATTGACCTCTGAAAATGTGCACCTACGTTGCTGGGTACTTCAGCAGTGTCCTCGCAGCACCACCTAAATGGCCTCCTGACACTATAGATGTAGAGCACTGAATCAGTCGGACATAAACCTACCTGCCACTGCATATGTTTAGGACTGCATTATTTGTACAGTATAGATGCCATCTTGTTTTCATGAGAAAATGCCAATTCTTTTCATCCCATGATTTATAAATTGGAAGTGGCAAGGTTTTGCACATGCAGTTGCTGTGAAGTGCTAATTAATTAGATTACCACCTGCAAAATTTGCTCTTTATGCATCTCTGGGGCTATTTATACAGGGATAGTAATGAACATGGTTTTTCAAGAAAATACGGTAGAGGTGACTAAAAGAGACATACCACTCACTCCATTAACAGGATTTTGTTAACGCCCACAAGACACATTTTTTGCATATTTATTTTTGTTGTCTGCCATGTCTTCCCACTGCTTAGAATATTTAAGTCTACTCAGAAGATGTAAAATGTGTATGCAATTGTGAGAATTAACCTGTTAGGTATGAGACTGAGTAACTCTTTGTACTTCTTTTTGGTAGGGACTTTGGATCCCAGAAGGGGAGAAGGTTAAAATTCCTGTCGCTATTAAAGAGTTGAGAGAGGCTACATCACCAAAAGCCAACAAGGAAATCCTTGATGTAAGTTTTCGTGTTTGTTTTGTTAAGTTGTCAATGGTCTGTGGATTTTCCTTTGCAACTAAAGGGATTTCAGGCTTTTGGGTGGGAAGCAATATTTTGCACCCCAAACTGCATTCTCCATCTAGACGTACTGGGCTTTGCAGCCCCATCTGTGAAGTGCTTTTGTGTCTCCTATGGACCTCTTGCTCGCAGTCCAAATACTGATGTTATACTCGTCGGGTAGCACCTAAGGAGAGGTCAGGACCGTATATTTACAGCTAATTCTGTTTTCTTTACTCTGATGTTTCAGGCCTTAAACTGTGGCATTCATTGCCATTATGGCAGTAGAACTAAAACCAATAACAACATACCTAATGATTTGTGAATCCTGACATAGCAGGATTGTCATAAGCTAGTTGCTTGGTTACATAGGATTAAATTAGCTATAAATCCAAAAGAAAAAAAATCCCAGCTGCCTGATTTCTCTGCCATGAACAGCAAGAAATTATCTCGCTTCCCGAAAGAGGCATGGGAATTTTATTTTCTTGCATGGATATAGCTCCTCACTTCAGAAAACACGGAAAAAGGCTATGGGACACTGTTTCAGGAGTTTATAAATGTGTGAGTTCACAACGGGTGAACCAGAGTCGTAAAGACAAAGTTCCCTGAACTTGGAATAGCTAAAAATCTGAACTCTGTTGCTAGAAAAGGAAAAGAAAATGCTGAGTGCAGAGAGGAGCACTCATATCTTCAGTATACATTCAGTTCAACTTTCCTGTGCTGTGGTTCAGTCCTCAGTGACAAGAAATGCGTTGTGTGTGCGTGTGTCCTGTTCAGCCCTTCAAGCCCTGAGCTGGAGCCTGCTGGGTCACTCTGGAGGACTGGTCAGCCCAGGGACTCCCCAAGCAACACAGTGTATTTGGTACAGATGAAGTCTTTAATATTCTCCTTGCTATACCTGCATCAGTGTGCCTCTAGAAAGCATAGGTTGGAAGCCTGGATTTGGCAGGGGCTCATCTATCGAGTGCTTGTTTGCAGGGACAGGGCGCACATCCCTGCTACATCCCAAAGGACCTGTGAAGTTCAGGTCCACAGCTTGGGACAGCCTGTTTGTGTGGAAGGGATGGTCCTTCAGCCATGGGGAAAACTGGATTTTTTTTATTTTGGTAGGAACTGAACCACTTTAGCAGGAAATTTATTAAAAAAAAAAAAAAAAAATCCAGCTTTGGACAGCAAATGACACCTCAGGTAGGAAGGCTTATCTCAAATGTTTCAAGCTGGTGAAGATCTTAACAAAAGGCCAAGTCTCATAGTGAGAAGTGTAGGGATGAATGGCTGTGCTACTGATGATAATAAAGCACACTGAATTTTTCCAATCACCCTGAATAAACAGTGTTATTCCAATACATTACTTCACAGATCATGTGTTACGTACCATATGATTTGATATGTGTATTGCAGCAATGTGAAAGAATAGGTGGTCCATCTCAGAATCCATACACGAAGCAATATCCGTCCTGATTTTGGTTTAGTTAGACTCCAGGCCAGTCTCAGCCCTTCCCCAGGTCCCCGGCACCTGTGGCCCTGGTCTCTGCCCCTCACCTGCCTGTGGGCAGGCGTGGTCCCTCCCTTCGCTAGCATTCCCGGCATTGAGGAGCTGGCAAAGATGCTGCTCAGCTGCCTGCCCTGAGCTCTGCTTCTCCTTTCCCCCTTCACAGTGATAAGAAGCATAACACAGTCTTTGCAAAGGATGCTTTGGACTTAACTGCATTAAATTCCTGCGTACTGAAGGAAGGGTTAATGAATAAGCCTACGGTACTTCATCTGCCTTCAGCAGATCAAGATATACACACGACACAGCAGTAGATGCAGGGACTGTGCACTCTTCGGTGGTATCAAAGTACTTTCTCTTTTCAAAGAAGTTTCTGTATCATATCCCTACATTGTCTTTTCTTTTCCATTGAATTAGGATGCTTAATAAAAAGCTCTTGCTTTTTTCAGTCCTGTTCATTTTTCAGATATTTGGTTCATGGAATTCATTCTGTGTTTCAGAGGAAAATTTTAAAAAATACAAAACCAGTGAAAGAAGTCAGAGGGGTGACTCCAAAAGCTTCTCCCAAAACAGATTTTTGCTACACAACCAACTTTTCAAGGTCACTGAAACTCAGAGATAATAATGTCCAATTAAAGATGATTTGTCGTACAGAAACACGCTAGGTATAGAACAAGCGCAGCAGCTTTAGCTCATATAATCCAGGCGAGTGCTCGCTGGCTTTATTAAGGTAGGGCTAATTCAGAAGATTGTTGTTGAATACCAAGCATACTTGGACCAGGTCAGAGCGTACCACAGAGATTTCCAAGATAAACAGTTGAAACAAAGGCCCACTTTAATGTCTTGGGCTACTTAGAGGGACCCACGACCGCACAATAGCTCCCTTCTGCTCCCTGCGAGGAGGTGGTGGCCTATTTTACTTTGCAGTATCAAATGTAATAGGCAGCGTCAATGCTTGGATGCCCTCCAAAAGCTGTGTGGCCTGTACGCCCACCCCGCTCTTTCAGCATCCCAGTTCTCAGCCCCCAGGTCAGCCCTGTGCGGGCTGCACAGCAGATGGGCAGTGAGAACAGCTCCGACTCTCCAGATTCTGCACACACACTGCCCCCCCCCGCCAAAATGAATACTGTATGGGTCTGAATATATACTGTAGGTCCAACAGGAAGCAAGGCAAGGAACAGACACCCTTCATCGGTATGAGGGCTCGGTTTGGAAGCCTAGGGAGGTTTAGCATGTTTCAGTCTCTACTTACATCTGAGCATCGTGTAGTGGATTTGCAAGGCTCTCTAAAAAACACTGCCACAAATATCTACGTAATTGAATAGCACATTGTACCCTTGCTTTATCTTTCTTCGGGCTAGCCTACGGAATCAGCATTAGCCTTGACAGAGGGTTGTTTTTCAATGCCCTGCTCACATCCTGCAGTAGGTTAAGGAGCCCTTACCCAGTTCTGCCGGAGATCTTCTTTAACCTGGCTGCCTGCAGACCACTTTAATCCCACAGGCTCCAAAACAAGGATACCAAATGCAGAATTAGCACCTCAGAAGAAAACTCCATTACATCATGTTTTGCTTAGGCTGGCACATCAAACAACAATACCAAGGCCAGAAAGTATTGCTTAAGAATTGAGGTTGCTTATTTCTTGAACGTCATTGCTTTAATAACTTTGTTTAATAATAGTTCTTAGCAGCTACACAGCTATGTGACATCTGTGGAAAGCTTGTTAGATGATGAGTAACGTGCTATGGTATTTCATTTCTTAAGCTCTTAGAAAGTGCAGATTTGCTCCTTTCCGTGCCACAATAGTGGCCTGACTATTATTTCAGGCTTTGGGGGGCTGCTAGCCTAATGTTGAATTGCCAAGGGATGACTAGTTGATGTCACTCCAGATGCTGAGTTAAGATACTGACCTAAAAGCTCATTGCATGGAAAAATACCCATCTATTTCTCATTGTGTTGGTTTTCAATCAAATGGCTTTAAAAATGTCTAGAAGAGAAATACTGTAAATAAGACACAAAGTTAATTTAAAAAAACACAACTTCAGCTCTAATTTTTTTCCCCTGTTGGAATCCATTCTTTGAGCTTGCACTTGACAGTGGATGTCAGCATAAATATAGATCTCAGATTTAAATCCATAAGTAGTTTTTGCATGCAAAACCCATGAAGTCAGGGGTTTTTACCCTGCGGCCATGTTAAAGGGTGTACTCGGTGTGTCTGGAGCATACTGCACCAGCCTCTGAAGGGGCCTCTCGCTTCCTACAGAAGAGCAAAGGAAGAGGAGGTACCTTGGGTACCTTAGATAGGTACCTAAAGCTACATAGGGTGAACCCAGGTTTGAAAGAAGAGTTTTTCACATATTTATGAAACTCAAACCCAAAATTCCAGTTGACCAAAAGGTTTATTATGCTTAGGCTCCCACATTAGAAGTACCTTCCTGGTATCATTTGCATTGCTATATGGGTCTAAAACAGCTTTTCCAACTGGGGACAATATTTTCACCAGTGTTGCTTAAAGTAAGACATGTATTCAGACTTCTAAAGACGTGAACTGATTATTAACCTGTTTGGTTTGACACAGACTGAGGAACAACACGGTCGAAGAAGCCTTGTCTCTTAGTACTAACCCTGAGAGAGGCACAGAGGTCTCAAAAATTGTGATTTCCAGTCAGTTTTCTGAAAAGATTTGTGGAGGAAAAAAAAGCCATATAACACATGTTCATGAGATACGTTGCCCATGCAATTAGGTGCTCAAAATCATGAAATCCCATCAGCTTCCAGTTGATGTTCAATTTATTAATTCCTCTTAGGTCTGTAAGTTTTGTCCCCAGGATTTTATGTCCTATGTTTGCTTGGTGTACCAGTAGTGGGAGGCTGGCTCTTCTGCGGCATCTCAGTGATGCTTCAGTGTTCAAAATCTGGACCTTCCACCGAGTGGAAAAAACTTGGTCCACAGAGTGGGAAATACAAGTATTTTGTACGTGGTACAGGACACAGAGTTTGCATATAGTATTTTAGCAACCTCTTGAATGACCAATTTATTTTATACTGTCTCCAAACATTTCTGTCATGCCAAAGGGAGTGTTTCACATTGCTTTTTTTCCTTTCTTCTCAGGAAGCTTACGTGATGGCTAGTGTTGACAATCCTCATGTGTGCCGCTTGTTGGGAATCTGCCTCACTTCTACTGTTCAGCTCATCACACAGCTGATGCCTTACGGCTGCCTCCTTGATTACATCCGAGAGCACAAGGATAACATCGGCTCCCAGTACCTTCTCAACTGGTGTGTGCAGATTGCAAAGGTAAGCGGACCGGCATGACACCAGATCAGCTAAAACTCAGACTCTAGCAAGGAGATCTGACAGCACGTAATGTATTTATTTACTTACTTGTCTCTGTAAGACTTTATATTTCACCCCATGGTTCCTAGGTACCTTATACGTGACAGTAAGCGATTACTTTGTCTTAAACAATTTACCATTTTCAAGCTGCTGTGCAAACCTTAACTATTCTTCAAAATGCTCCTAGACAGCATAATATTATCACCAAGGCATTTATGTCCAAACCAAACACCCTGTAATGAAACAATAAATGTGATGCAATGAAGCTGTGCCAGGGAAGGGGCTAGAATTTGGCAATTGCCATACCAAAGTGCTGCATCCATCAGTGGATTTCTTTGGGCTGTGCCACGGGGCAGACAGTGATGTTGTTGAATACACCTTCTTGTGTGCCTCGGAGAACTTCAGGCTGAAATCTCTGAGGCCTGGGGATCAAACCTGCTGATTAATAAATACCAGCTCCGTTCTAGCACAGGCTGGCTGTGACTGAAAGACATTCAGGCACCCCAGGGCTGTTCTGTAATTTATATGCATTGAGTTGGTGCCTGTAATCTAATTGCAGTGGCCATAGGGCCAAATAAAAGACTCATTATTGCACCTGGTACTGTTTGCCAAAGAGAAGAGCAGTGAAGGAGACTGAAGTACAGCCTCTAGCCCTCAGCAGCAATATGCTGTTCTTGGAAGTTGGTTAGCCATTTGCGAGCACGGACGAATGGAGCAAAACCAGCAAAAAAATAGCTGCAGTTTGTTGGATATTTGTTGTATGAGATGGCAGTATCCGCAAAGCCCAGCTGCTTTAATGCTGCTTATTTCGGGAATGACGGTCTGCAAGCTCGCCACACACTTACAGCCTTATCGGTCCCTCGAGACCTTGTATACATCGCAGGCTTGCCTGGCCGTGGTTTGCTTTCAGGAAACATGCTGAGGACCTCAGAAATGTATCCACCAAAAGTATACAGAGCACATTTTTCATCTCAGTGTGTGTACTTTTTTACAGCGTGGTCCACAGCAAGTGAATTTTAATTTATGCATCCACCCGGGATGTGAACTGCCTTTTTCTGACTCTTTTGCTCTCTTGTTTAAAATCAATTACTGCTCTGTCCTGGTTTCAGTCCCTTTGGAGGATGAGCTGGAGGCAACATTTCCCTCCTCCTCCTCTTACTTGTTAATTTTTAAGGTGGCAAAATCAGTCCCCAAATTGGTCCGGGGGGCATCACTTGCCCGAAAGATTGCCATTCACAATTGTTAGCTTCTGTTTGATTTTTTTCATGGTGGTTCAACATTTGCCCATAGCAACATCTACCCTCTCCAGCGATGCCTGACCTTCAACATACTCCTTTGTGCTGCTCCTCACTGAAGTTCTCCTCAAAGTGCTTGTAAATCACGCATACGGCTTTTTTCCCACCAATGTGTCTGGTGTTACTACTCTGATAAAGTCATGCCAGATTTTTGGACATTCTCTGACTCTTTAAAAATGTACTTTTGGAGGGGGAAAAAATTGAAACATATATTTATGTCTGGTAACTAACCAGCAGGAGGCAAGTTCCCTGGGAAGCTTATTTTTGTTTCTGTTTTCACAGCTTTGAATTAAGTTTTCTTTGCATCTATAAACATTATCTTTCTCTGAGGTATGGAGTCCTGTCTTTCAGACAAGATGTTATGACAAAGCATAGACACACCACATGCAGAAACACTGTAAAGTAACTCTTTGAACACACTGGTCTCACACTTAATGATGGAAAAATGGCTTAAATCCCAGGCCTGCACACAATTATAGATCTGCTGAGCTTTCTAGATGGGCAGTTCAACATCTTCGGTGTACCGTTATGCACGTGCACAAGTCTTTTAGCTATCAGTGTCTTAAACAGCTTAGTGTGAAACCGATATTCTGCCCTTCAGCAGCTTTGAGTCTTAATAAGTCCCTGCAGCAAGACATGTTTAGCAGGAAATCTTTTGTCCTACTGGGGCTAGATTATGTGATTATTATTTTTTAAGATAGTCTGCTTTCTGTCAGCAGCTCAAGATTTTTTGTTTCAAGAGCTCTGCTTGCTAAAAATCTATTTGTGTAATTAAATGCACGCTCATAGTGGCATTGCGCCAGTTCGTTTGGGTGGTTTGTTTTGGCAACATTAGCACTGCATGGGTGAAGTTCTGCGGAGGGACTTGGGTGGAGGATTCGATGGTGGTCCAGGTTAGCAGTGGGCTTAGGAAGGGGGTGGAGGCTGGAAGGGAATTATTCCCTCTAGTGCTCTGTCATCACATCAACATGATCATTTTGGTGTTAATTTTGTAGGTTAGAAGTACTTTTTTATTAATTCTCTTTTCATAAAAATACAAGCGCGTAAGCTGCCGCCAGCAGAAACCTATCGACTGGGAATAATTGTGGTTTTTAGAAAGAATCTTGCAGGAAACTTAGAAATCATGAACTTTTTGATTCCATACACCACGAGATTGGAGTTGAGGGAAAGGGGAATAATCTCTGTGGTCAGAAATGCAGCTGTTAGATTCGTACCTTAAAAGTCAAACTGGCACAATCAGTCGTATTCTTCCATGAGAGGCAGTCATACCAAAAAAGCACGTATGCTATGGTGAACACAGTCTAATCATGGGAGGCAGTGAAACTGGAAGAACTTGCCTTTTGAAAGAGGATTTGGAAATAGATGCAACTCTGAGTTCAGCCATAAAATTAATTTTCTAATTTTGTTTCCTTTTCTCACCTTTGCGGTGGGATGCCTCATTGTTAGCAGGGAGAAGGCAGAGTACACTGTAACTAGAGATGCAGAATCAGCAACTATGAACAATTAATTTATTTTTGCTTGGGCTCTTCTCCCAGGCCATTAGTGTTTACATACTCTCTGTAGGGTTGGCCTGCGTGTATGGAAGGCGATAGTTAAATTCTGCACTGTGCTCTCCTGAAGTCACTGGGGTTACACAAATGCAGCTGAAAGAAGGGTTTGCCCCCTTATTTGCTAGTCCTATCCCAATTTTATTTATATTTCTTGAACTAAATCCCAAAGGAACTGCATCCCCTGCTATACCAGCTACTGTGCTTTTTTTTCTCCATGACTCTATTGGCACACGGACGCACAAAAAGGTTACTGGAAGGTAGTAGTTACTTCTCCTTGTGACTGTGCAAGCACATGTCCTCACCCTGCAATAAGCATCACGTAAATTGAAACAGCAAACCTTTTTCTGAAGGAGGGACAGATCACCATGTGTTTAGGGTGGTGTGCGTACAGTTACCACAGAGCGGCTGACGTTTGGTAGCTCGTTTCCACGTCCAAGCCCAAAGCGTGTGATGCCTACCCATGGTCTGTCATATTGCAGGGAATGAACTATTTGGAGGAGCGTCGCCTGGTGCACCGTGACCTTGCTGCCAGGAACGTCCTCGTTAAGACTCCTCAACACGTGAAAATCACAGACTTTGGGCTGGCAAAGCTGCTCGGTGCCGACGAGAAGGAGTATCATGCCGAGGGAGGCAAGGTAAAGCACATCGGAGAAATGAACTCCTGCGCATTCGTCGGTGTTTGTGCTTGTGCACGAGCCTTAAACACAGGGAAAAAAAGAGAGTGGGTTTTTCAAAGTGTTCAGCTGCCGTCTCAGCGTGCTTCCTTTGAAGCCTGTGGGAGTCCTCTGAAATCAGCCGAAGCAGCGTCAGGCCAGTGGGACTTCAGTGGGAGCGGAGGTAGCAGAGCAGTGAATGCTTTTGAAACTCCCACCCAGAATGTCTGGGAAAAAACAAGATATTAAAAAAACATTAAAAAAAAAAAAGCATGGCTGAATTCATCAGTGTAGCCAACACCAAGAACACTGTGCAGTTTATGAAGAGAAAGGGAATGCTGTATATTTATAGCAGAAGAAAGACCTGTCAGACTTGGTTCAACACGCCTTCGTGTTGTACTACGTGCTGATGGAGGGAATGTGTCCTGCTGAGAAATTAAAGAGAAGCTGCTTGCAAATATTGCAGAGACCATAAATGGAAACCATATGAGCACAGATCAGTCTTTGTCATACTGCCTGAGATTGGATTTGTGTCCTGTTATGATAGGAGAAGGTTAAAAAAAATAGTGATTTGACTGTTACAAATATTGTAAAACTAATTTGTAAGAGCTATTTCTAATATGCCTAATATTTCACAAGTTCCCATGTTCAACATACTAAATGAAAATAATAATAAGGGACTCATAAGTTGCCTGCTCTACCACTCGGATAGTTGTGGGTTTTGTTGGTTGGGTTTTTTCCCTTCTGCAACCAAACTATTGGTTTAAACACCACCTGGTGGTAAACATCGCTGATAAATTTTGGGTCAGCGTCTTAAGGCTTATTTGTGAATTTTCCTAGGTTCCTATTAAATGGATGGCCTTGGAGTCAATTTTACACCGGATTTACACTCATCAAAGTGATGTCTGGAGTTATGGTGAGTCTAAAACCAGTTATAATTATTGCAAACAGGTTGGAAAATTGCAGTATTTGTTAGTGACTCTACACAGACTTTTTTCTTCCTATTATGAGAAGACTGAGAGATTAATCATAAACAATGGGCCAAAATCACCTATTCAAGAAAGTAAAATTCCCATGAAATTGCATGCTGGTGAGGTATAAGATGTTTTGCAGAATATGCTTTCAGATGATGAGCCCTCCCCTGAAAGGGGCTGCAGGTAGGAGACTCTCCTTTTGCTGAAGTTCTGCTGGTGCTTTTCTTCAGCAACTTCATGTGGAATATAACTGGACTGACAATAAAGCCACATAACTAGAGGGAGGACTTAAAACCATCGGCCATGCTGTCAGTCAGTGTCAATCAGCGTAACTCTGCTGTGGCCTAAAATGTTTGTGCTGTGCTGGTATGGAGAGGACAAATGCTAAAAGGGAAGCAAAATGTTTACCTCCTTGGAGAATTCATTTTGTATTTGGTATAGTTCATAAGCCAGCTTGAAAGAAGGAGGAGCAGAAAGGATACTTTTCAAAGCAACTTATTCCAAAATTTCCACTCCACGGGCTCTTATATTCCTGGAAAATATTTAATGCAGATGGTCAGATCCTGTGTCCTTTTAGAAAAAGGTCCTCTTAATCCATTTATGTATCTTGGCATCCAAAATCTTGTTTTGTATCCTAAGCTACCAGACAATCACAACAGCTACATCACAAGTGTACGTGGTATGTCAGCAAACAACACTGAGGCAGCTGGTTTATATGTCTTTCAAAAACTGCTCTTGCTCGTTTCCAAAGAGATTGTTTTGAAACAAAGATACAACTTCCGTTTTTAAAACCACTTGCTGGGTTGGAGTCAGGAGGCAGTAACCTGCATTTCCTTTCTGTGGAGCTGGGAAGTTTGTGGGAAGTTCAACACTGAGATACTAGCTGAGATTAAAAAAAAAAAAAACAAAATAGCCCAAAAAACTCAGAAAGGAAATCAGGATGATTTCAACCTCTTTTATTAATTTGTATCTCTTCAAAATCACGGCAGAAAATGCTTTTCCTGGGTGGGGCTCTGGCAATGCAGTGCCTCTGGGAAAGCCCTCTCCACTCACTGCCTCTCTGTGCCCAGGCCAAGCACCCCAGCTCCTGGCAAAGCCTCTCTCATGGTCTTCTCTTCCCACCCTGCAGGTGTGACAGTCTGGGAGCTGATGACATTTGGGTCCAAGCCGTACGACGGGATCCCTGCCAGCGAAATCTCCTCTGTCTTGGAGAAGGGCGAGCGTTTGCCCCAGCCCCCCATCTGTACCATCGATGTGTACATGATCATGGTCAAATGTGAGTTCACGTTCGGGGTTGTGGGTGCTCACCTAAGTCAAATAAGTAGCACAATTGCCTTCGTTATGTCGCATTTGTATATGCTGTGTTCTTGGTGATCGCACAGAAATAGGGTTATGTAAAAAGAGTGGTGACACCAGAGCGTGTTCCTGCATCTTGAGCTTTAGCTAGGAGTATGGGATATGGTTTCATTAGTTGCTAATTCAGCCAACTAATGTTTTTTCACCATTCACACCACTGGCTGATACTGTCAAGTATTTTAAACTGATATTGTCAGGCAGTATAAATCAGCATAACACCACCCACTTTACCTGATACTCTGGTTTTGTATGTCTAGAAAATAAAATTAACGCTGCCTTCTCCTCCAAGCTCCCCCTTAGTTCAGTAGTACGCCTCGGCCTGCAATCACACACACGGATTATGTGCTCCTTTTGCTAAAGGAGTGCTGTGAGCACCCACACCACCATAATGGCAGATGCACACGGGGATCCAGAGTTCCTCATCCGATTTCTTCCTCATTTTTGGATGGCTCCTTTTCAGCACACGGCTGTTGCTGTAAAGTAGCACAGGAGGTGGGGGTCTCTGAAGCACTTTTTGGCCCATTGTTAGGGCACATCAAAGGGCTTCTGAACCCCAAACCCCTTTTCCATCTATACCAGCTGCTAAAATGTCAGATTATTACCTGGCTTCCTGTGCATCTCTAGACCATGACTGCCGCATCCCTGCTCGCTACCAGTAGTGTCTGTGTGGATGCTGATAAGAAGCCCACTAGGTGGCACTTAAGACCTTCTCACTGGAGCAAAATGTACCTGTTCCTGAAACAGGAGCCACGCTCCACGAACACCCTGTAGTGCAGCACTTTTAAGGAGCCCTGGAGTGCCCCAGTGTTGCTTTGTCAGGACAGGTACTGCACAGGGAGAGCCCGATCCTGTGCTCACCAGAGCGAGCAGGAACCGGATCCTGATGTGTGCACCTAGCCTGGGAGGTGCCCGGACCCAAAAGCAGTGTCCTGGAAACTCCTCCTCGGTGATGCTGAACCCTACTGACACCTCAGCCCTGCCAACATCTCTGCTTGCAGCAGTCATATCCCAGGTCTTCAAAAGCTCTGCACTGGAACATGCCCTCAGGGGCTGAGCCTTCACAAAGCTCATCAGCTCCATCCGTTGCCCTTCCTTTGGGTCAGTCCAGATGTAGAAAGCAGGCATTTTTCCAGGCACCTGATCAGGTATCTGTTGCTTTTAAAACACCACCAATGGAGTGTCCCCATCCTCTTTCATACTGTTATACTGAACTTAAATGCAAGAACGTGAGGATCTGGGGTTTGAGCTTTCCTTCTGCCACAGGACTTGGTTGCACATCTTTCACTGCTCTGATCACCCCATGTTTACAGGCTACAGCACGGACCCTGTTGAAGCCGTGCCATTTTGTCTAAAGGAATTCAGGATTCCCAGTCACCTCTTTTATAAGCAGAGAATATAAACTGAAATTTGCAAGGTTATTGCACAACAATTTTTTTTTTAATTTAAGAAGCAGTATTTAAACATATGCAACTCACAGATAAATTCAAAAATAGTAGATGCTACTTCTGCAACAGCAGCAAACTCCCGAATGCTCCACTCTGTCTAAAAGCAAAAAGGATTTCTTCTTGAATTAGCAGGAGATCGTATTTCTACCGTGGTAAAAAGTCACTGGCGAGTCACTGATGAGATTTTGTCTAATGCAAATTTTAGATGGCATATTATCACTTCATTTCTCCATTACTATGGATAGCCTGTTTCTTATGAGTTCCTCCAGACACATCAAGCTTGACCTTTATTGTTTTTAATTTAAACACAGGAGTCTCTACATCAGCTCATCTGTTAGTTGATAACAGAGAGTGTGGGTTTCCTAAGTAATCTCACATTAAGCCACCAGTATCTATATTTGAAATCTCTTCTAGCATTGATCCACACTAAGCTGTAGGACTTGTATTTGTTAAAGTCTGTTTACTAATTAAATACAGCTTAGATATGGTTAATCTTTCAAAATGTCCCCAGCGAGGATGTTTTGAATTTTAGAAGACGTCTGGTACAGAGGGTAGCTTCTGCTTTAGGCTTCCCAGGATTTCACAAAACAGTGCGGTGAGGACTAGACGGTCAAATCATCGTACATCTGCAGGTGCCCGCTGAAGTTAGTTTGCTTCCCCTCCTTCAAGAGTTTTTTCAGAGCAGCCTAATTTGGACCGATCCAGGCTGGCCACCCATTTGGCATCCTCAGGACTGGTGCGTTATTATCACTCAGGTGGGACCTGCCTGCCCAACCGGAGATAGGCCAGCAGGAGAGGAGGCAGGCTCAGCCTGGAGCTTTTCCAACATGGGGTTTTATTACCTCCTTCATTCTTCCCAAAACTGCCAAGATGTGGATTTTAAATGCTGAAATTCACAGCAGTGGCTGGTGAATGAACTTTTGATGGTGGTCCCTTATGGATAAATCCTTAACAGCGTGTATGGCGGTGTTGTTTTCAGTGTTACATTTTATTTTAAGCTCTGTGTTTGATTACCAAAATAACTTTATTTGTGCTTTGCTTTCCCTGTCATCCCTCCAGGCTGGATGATCGATGCAGACAGCCGTCCCAAGTTTCGCGAACTGATAGCGGAGTTCTCAAAAATGGCCCGTGACCCCCAACGCTATCTGGTTATACAGGTACTAAACCCAATGGTAGGAAGATGTCCAATGAGCATTTAATATGAGGCCCAAAATGATTAGTAATGCATATGAAAACATATAATATGGATAATTTAAGGCCGGATTTACCATTGCTTTCCAAGTTTTAACACATTCAGCTAGAACCACAAACAGAATTTCAAGACCAGTCACTATTTTTTTTAGTACTGGTCCCAGTCTAGGACCAGTAGCAGTTCATACTGCAGTCCTGAGAGGAGAATAGAGTTTGATCCTCTTCAAAATGCAGATATTTTACAGCAGCATAGACAGAGATTGCAGGCCCAAATTCCCCTAAACTCTAGGTAAATTTAGTTAAACACACAGATCAAGATTTTACGTCTTGGACCTCTCGCTAAATTACTTTGTCTCTCAGAGAAGGGGATAATGGGGGCTTGAAGGGAGTCTGTGAGTCCTTTCTCACACCGACTTGTCTCACAGGGAGACGATAGGATGCACCTGCCCAGCCCTACGGACTCCAAGTTTTATCGCACCCTGATGGAGGAGGAGGACATGGAAGATATAGTGGACGCGGATGAGTATCTTGTGCCACACCAGGGCTTCTTCAACAGCCCCTCAACATCCCGCACTCCTCTCTTGAGTTCATTGGTATGAAACTTTTCCTCTGTGGAAACATTGCAAGCAATTTTAAGAGTGAACTGCTTCTCATAATGTCTGTATTTTCTTTCTCTCCCTTTTTAAGAGTGCTACTAGCAACAATTCTGCTACAACCTGCATTGACAGGAACGGGGTAAGTGGGAAGACCTTTGAAAAAGGAGCCACTTCTCCTATGTGTATCAACTTCTACAAAACAGTCCCTTTAATACTGATTTTCTCTACTTCAAACCTAGCAGGGGCACACTGTGAGGGAAGACAGCTTTGTCCAGAGGTATAGCTCAGACCCAACAGGCGCTTTCTTGGAGGACAGCATAGATGACGGCTTCCTGCCAGCCCCAGGTGAGTACCTCTTCTGTGTTTCCATCCCACAGCCACTCATTCACAAGCCATTTGGTTGTGAATGTAGTTGTTGTCCTTCCTTTTCTGTAGAAAGGACGCAATCCAAATGCTTCCTACCTGTTTTGGTCGGTAAATGGGAGTGGAAATGTGTGCACATATCCTTTTCCTAGACTTTTTCCGGCTGCTTCTGGCTGTTTCTCATTTCGGTTCCTTCACCAGCCAGGTTGCTCATGTTTGCCATGTGTGCCATCTGGCCGGGGCGTTCGCATGTGTGGTTGTATTTTTAAAGCTTACTACCACCCCTGCACTTCAGAAAATATCCTCTAAAAAACGGGTTTCACCCCTTAAACCATTTCAGCAATATAAACAAGTTTCTGGCAGTTTCACTGCTTTCAGATGTTGATACACGGAAGGCAGCTCACGGTTTCACATGGACTTACAGCGTAGGCAGTTGGAGAGTGAGCCAGGGAGCACTGAGGGAGCTGGTGCTGGGTTATACAGCTGTGATGCTTTGTGTCCTTAAAAAAACCCCAACCAACCCTTCCAAGAATACACCACAACTAAAAAGGGTGAAAGACCCTGCAAGGGATGGCATTTAAGTGAGATGTGGAGCCTCTGTTTCTGCCAGTCCTGTATTTTCTAGGCACTTCCCTCATCTTGAAACATTTTTCTAGGCAAACAGCTTCTGGCAGCAAAACTCCCTGCCTGCAATTTCAGAATAGTATCTGGGACATAGCCACCCGCACGTCACTAAAGTCAGCAGTAGCTATCTCACTATCTCGTGGTCCGAGCCATCTTTCTGCTGCTTTGCAAACTTGAATTCCTGAAGGTGAACTTCAGGGTAGCGTGTTTGGTGCCACGGCACAGCAGTCCCTGCCTTTGGCTCTCTTCTGGTCCAGGAAGTTCAGTGAGATGCTGTGCACGAAGAGCAAGTGGCAGCTGGATTGAAACTGCACCTCGAGTGATGCGAATGCCTGCATTAGTTACATGTCTTCATTTTCATTCCTTCTCATTTTTATTTTCTTTTCATTCCAGAGTACGTAAACCAGTTGGTGCCCAAGAAACCATCTGCCTCGGTGGTCCAGAATCCAATCTACAACAACTTCTCACTCACAGCAAACTCAAAGGTCCCCATGGACTCCAGCTACCAGAATTCACACAGCACAGCTGTGGACAACCCCGAGTATCTCAACACCAACCAGTCTCCACTGGCCAAGACAGTCTTTGAGAGCTCTCCTTACTGGATCCAGGCAGGCAACCACCAAATAAATCTGGACAATCCTGACTACCAGCAGGACTTCTTACCGAAGGAAACCAAACCTAACGGTCTCTTGAAAGTTCCCGCAGCAGAGAACCCGGAGTACTTGAGGGTAGCAGCACCAAAAAGTGAATACATTGAAGCCTCAGCATGACCATAGAGAATTTCTTCTTGCAGCGAGGCAGCCAGACTCGGTGAACCACCTGGCTGCTGCAAGAACGGACTCTTGCTCGTAGTGAACGGTGACCACAATGCATCAAAAAACACACCTTTCCTTTTCAGCATGGGGGCTGAAACTGCGAAGCCTATCTGATGGTAGTTTGGGTCTTTTCTTGCCCATTTCCGTGTAATAACTGAGGCCCATAGCCTGCACTCAGATGCGTGTTGGGATGGAGCGGGATCTTTCTGGACAGAAGAAATATGGATGCATTCCTTTCATTTTCAAATGGTAGCATGGTAAGAAGCCACTCTGGGATGAACTTGAGAGCTGTACACATTGTACAGTCAGATTCCTTTCTACAGTCTGTATTTTTATAAATGTTTCTAACAGAATTTTTGGATCTTTTACAAGATCAGATGCTCGTACTGCTGGTCTGCTATGGTGCTCGGATCACCAACAGGGGAAAAAAAAAAGTTACTAAATAGTTTTCCAAAACTGCTGGAACAGAAACAGTTATTCCAAACCACCGGATTTTACAAATTGGCTCCATATACTGCTTCTTGGCACGAAGAGGAGAAGTGCATCTGGGGGACATATGGGAGATTCTGCCCAGGGCAGTATGGAGTGGATCACTCCGGGGAAAACTAGCACAAGGAGCAAAATGGCACGACGCATCACCTACTGACCACTACTGCTAAAAACTGACCAGAGGAACTCACCTCAGAGTCATCTGTACATGGTTATAAAGTGCTCGCTAGTCTGCTTTCTGATGGTCAAATGCAAGACATTTTTTTTCTGATCTCTTATGCAGCTGTCGAGTTGTCAAAATGCCTTTCTTCTTCAACAAAACTGTTAAAGATGTTGCTGTAACTGAAAAATGAAGTGTCAAATAATGTTTAACAGACTTTAATTAAATGTCAAGGAAATGCAAATGGTGGCAAATTGGAGCATTCATGAGACAGACTGGATGAACTATACTAAATTAAACTTGACTAGGGCAAGAAACACAGGTAGCTCTAGCCAAGCAGTTTTATTTCCCTTCTTAAAGGGGCTCAGAGCAGAAATTATTTTCCCTTATACATTTGGCAAAGAAAAGGGGTATATCAGTGTTACATTTCGCTTGCTTCAAGGCGGAATACTGCCAATTGCTGTACCACGCTGGGGCAGAGGCTGGGGCTGGATGCCTGTCCCTTTAGAGTTACATATCCGGGCAATGCAAGAGGGGCAGTGAGAATGAATTAAGGAAAGGAAGAATAATCTGGAGTGATGGAAAAATACTATCTCCCTCTTCTGAAACACAGGGCTGCCTAGTGCTTCTTTAAAATACCCAGCATCATCTTCTGTTATCAGTGTGGAACAGGCAGACTAGGCAAGGCTAAGATTTTAGCTTCATAGTATAAATCAATCACAGCAGCAAAAGCAGCTACCCTTTCCAGGGGCCCGTGATACAGAACTTCAGATTCTTCCATCATTAACATTTCTGATGAATGTAGGAGGACTAAAATGCCTAAAGTGTGAATTTAGTCAGTAATTTAGACTCATCCCACCAGCAGCTTGGCAGTGCTATTTTAATCAAACCACTAGATCAGAAAGCAAATGCACATTTGGTGATTTTTGTACAAAGGCCCTTTACTAGTTGAACATTGGCAACTTGCTTGAGGGTAGCATAAGCAGCTGAGTTGCAGAGGATATGTAGTCTATATTAAGTAGCAAGAAATAGTCAAATTTATGCCGCCACTGTGTTTTGAATATATCAGTATGTGTTTAAGTATTGCATCTGGAGACCAGGATCAAGCAGCAGATCCCCAGAAACATTGTTTTTACAGATTTATTGAGGAATGGAGGAGAAGAACGGGCATGTGAAATGACCCCTTTTATAAGTAACACGGTGTAAAATGCATTAGCGGCTTGTGTGTGTGCAGTAGTTCATCAGCCACGCTGCGGTCTAGGGTAGAGCAGTAGATTGGGTCAAAATCCAAAGATTGTCCTGTTTGGTACATCTGTGTCACCGTGACCAAGTCCCAGGCACAGTGGTATGGAGGATACAATGTTTGACTTTGATTATTACTGGCTTGTTTTTAAAACACTAACCAAAATTCAGTTCCCACGTCCAATTAGTGGCAGATTTCTCCTTGCATTCCTGAGAGCAGATCTGTTGTGTTGCTCTCACAAGCGTGCAACATGTACACACAGGCAGCGCTGCTTTTCTCCACCCACCGCCCCGGAGGAATGTACATAAAGCCAAAAAAAGATCTTAACAGAAATCACAGATAATTTTCAATTTGCTAAATCTGTTATGTCTCCAAGCAGAACACTAGAAAATCACATAGTGCACGTTCTACTGCAGAATCTTTCCGACACTATTGCGCAAAAGAATTTATTGATGTTTTGTTTTAATCTGTTAGCTAAAACAAGAAAGTGACTAAGAAGTAGCAATATGTATCACCAGCATTATGTAGCATGAACGTTATTTAATAGAGGTTAATGTGCTTGGCCATAACAATTTAGGAGGGATTCAGTAGCGACTCATTGCTAGAAACAGGGAGATTCATCTGAAAATTAAGCAATGTAAGCCTGAAACAGCATCACTTTTTGAATGTATTGCTTTTGATGAGAAAAGTAGGAAAGAGGATGTAGGACCACAAACTCTTGATACAAACGTACAGATTCCAGATTGATGGGATCAGCTATATTGCAAAGTAGTTCTGGTAAATAGGCATCCTGTAAGCCATGATTTGTAAATCGGCAGCTCAGTAATGATTCAAAAGCCAGCAAAAAATAAAAACTGGGCAGTGTGCTGCAGTCTGTGGGCAGTGCCTTCAGGGGCAGATACAGCGGCAGTGGGAGCGGATGGGACCATGCAGCTGCGTGGCTGTCGCTGGAGATATGGGTGCTACACGGGGTGATGCTCGTAGGGTAACACACGTTAGTGATGTACCGAATGATTTCCACTGAGATGAAAAAAAATCAATAAGCAGCTGAAATGGTCTGGTTTTCCCACTGCAGCTCACTGACTGTGTAACAGCAAGGAGCCCCGTGCAGATCATAGGTGATCATAAAGGTGAACACGGTTACATGGGACCTTGCTGATGCAGTGTTGCATGGAGTTTAGGCTACTGAATGGGACATAAAAGTTGTGGGTTTACAAATATTAGAAAAAAGAAACACACTGCATCTTGAGAGCTTACATAAATCAGCATCCAAAAATAACTTGAAAGTTCTGCTGTTGTCTCTCAGGAGGTGTGGGTAGAAAATGCTGATTTTTAAAACACAGCTAATTAGGGAAATGTAGCAGGCCACAGCCACTTTTAAAAGCTAATAGAGTCTTACCAATTGAGAAATTAAAAATTTCCCTTTTTACTGTATTTCTCATGGAAGGCAGAATAAAACCACTCACAAGTTAGTGCTTAGCATCTCTTAATCATAAAGCAGCAGTTAATATGGAACTGCTTTTGCAATAATAATTTAAGACTTTTAATAACTGCTAAGTATATGAAAATATAAGTTAAGTCAAGAATCTTCATCTTACTTTGATGTTTGCCAGTGATCTGTGTACAGTGTCAGCGCACTTGACTTCATTTGGGCCTTGGGTTGTTTTCTTCTGCTTCAAAGGGAGTTGGCTTGGGAAATTTCCTTCATGTTGCAATGGGTCTCATCGGGTAAATTCATCCGAGAGGCTGGGGGCTTGCTTTTGCTTCCAGCTGGCAGGCAACGATGCAGTAAGTTTTCTAGAGAGAGCAGCTGGAAACAGATGGTGGCTTCTGGAACGCCTCAGGGTGATGCCCTGTCCCACCAGTGTCACTGTCAGATGGTCACGTGAAGCCCTGGCACTAGAAAATACGGTCCTGTGGTTTATTTGAAAGGAAGGGGCTTGTGTAGGGAGAGTAATGCCAGGGAAGTGGTCCAGCCAGACAATCCATACCCAAGACAGCTGCCAAATTTGCCCAGGGACATCACTGAGGCCATTGACTGTCCCTGCAGGTATGGGTGGGAATAGACATGTGGCTCCTGTTCCTGCTACTGGCTTGAAGCGAAGCCTTCTTGCAGAGGTCGCTTGTGCAAAAACGAATGTACACAGCATTCGTACTGTGGGGTGAATCTCTTCTCTTCCCTAGGAGACGCAGTTAGGGCTACAACAATGTCACAGGACCCCAAACAGCTTAAAGAGGTCCCATCACAAGGTGCCTGGGGTGTCCTCGGTCTGTCTGGGGTGCTCCAGAGTGCCAAGGAGAAACTTTGCATTTCCAGACAAACGCTCATTTTTCAGATTCAGAGTTCAACATCTTCTGTTAGTACAACCACTGCCTCTCCAAATGAGCAGTTAAGGTACGCTGGCTTTTGTTTCCCCCCACATTTCTCTGTGAGAAAACATCTGAATCAGGACAAAGTATGAAAATGTACCTGTGTCCTCCTTCCTGATGGAAACCGTATACTGATGAAATGTCAAACTCTGTGTATAACACTTAGCAAGAATGCTTTGTAATGTTTTATCACCACTGATTCAAATTTTTATACTGGGATCCCATTTTCTAGCTTTCTTTTTGTAAGTGTTATCTCTTTATTCTGACATACAACTTTTAAGTAGCCTTTTTAAAATAATAAAAAAAAAAAGAAAAAAAATTATACAAAAGAGAAACACGACACCTTCAAGTAGCTTGTCAAATGGGCTGCATTAGGACCAAAGATGTAACATCTTGTTTTCTTGCTTTAAAGGAATAGGGTATTGATCACCACTTCCATGGCCTCTCATTACAGGGAAAAGCTACAGGTACCCACTCTTCATTGGGGCTGGGCCAGACCTCCACTGAGCCAAGAGGGCTTGACAGGAGGATGAGGCCTGTCCATAGAAAACCAAACCAAGTATCAGGACCAGGTATCACTTCAGGGCCAGACCTACAACCTCTACTCCCATTTCAATTCATTTTCTACTCAACGCAACAGCTAAGCAGGGACGCAGTCAAGAAAAAAAGAAACAAATACATGATGTTTTGGCTCAGTATCAGGAAAAAATACAGTGATGTGGAGACATGATGAGAGAACTGCTTTTTATGTGAGGAAGTGTGTAGGCAGGCAGTGAGACTTTAAACCGATAACACTTTTGATTACGTATTACTTTAATTATGCAGGGGAGTTGAAATCACGGCACTTCCATGATAGGCTTTACTTTCTGCCACACGTCCTGCCTCCGTTCGACATCGTGTGTTTTGGCAGATCGCCTATATTAGCATGTCCGTGTGAACTGAGAATTGTGGGTCAGTCAGAGGCACTGCACGCAACCCCTCCCACTTATACAGGGAGAGGAGAATGAGGCGATAGTAGGCTGTACCACAGTTAGTGGTCAAGCAAACCCTCAGCAGCATCCAAAAAAAGGGTTTCCCGAGGAAAAGTTGGTAACTGGAGACCTAGCTGGCAAAAGACACACCACTTGTTGCACCGCTGAAGTCAGCAGGCAAAATGCCTTCAGCCAAGATTCAGGGCTGGTGCTCCACCAACTTTGCTCTCGTCATCTTCCGTGGTGCAGATGGGGCTGTCTGGATGCACAACAGGGCAGGCCTTGTGGTCTCTCTGTACCTCTCGCCTTGAAGTAATGGATTTTTCTGATTAATAAGGTGAAAACCAGAAATCAAACCCGCTAACGACTGGACTGGTTGAAAGTGTTGTTCCTATGTGGCTGATATGGTACATCATTTCCAGTTGCGCTGGAATTTATCCAGACCCTTCTCCTTACCTCTCACAAGCTAGCTGGAGAGTGTGGATTTCCAACCACCATCAATGTTATCCTCATATTTTATGAAAGGGAATAAGTAAAGTAGTTGTCTACAACAGTAGGAGGCTTGGCTCACATACCTAGGTTGCTTTTTTAATTCTATGTTCCTAATATCATTCCCCTTGAAATTAATGGGATGTTTAACTTGATTACACTGAGAGTATAAAACAAGGCTAATGTTGAGTGATTTTTGAAAATCCCTCACAATAATCTGAGATCCTATGGATCCATTGCCCGTTTTAGGCTGTTTGTATTGATGCAATCAACTGAATATAAGGTATAATGTCTTGGTTTTAATAAACTGGCAAGCAATATATCCATAGATACAGACGGTACCCTCGCAGCATTGTAAAGTTACTCAACTATGAAAGCACTATTTGTACAATAAGAAACTCTTGACTTTTATATGGTTTAATGGTTTATACTGTTGATCAAAGATTGTTTGTATATTGAGCGATAAAAATGAGGTGTATATTATTCTTTTTAATTGTTTTTAATTTTTGGAGAACTTTTATTGTAATATACTGTTGTATTTGTATTTGGGGGGAAGAAAAATCAGTGGCTAGTTTGTAGGGTTTGTAGCCAGAGAAGAACTCACGTTAAGGGTTCTTTATTGATGGGCTTAGATTTTTTTTCTGGTAAAAGTTGTCACCTTAGGGATTTATCCAGAGCTTAGTGAAGCTAATAACAGGACCCTTACCTCTCTCCAAGACTTTTGGCTCTCTGCATGCACAGTGCTGGAGTTTCATAATGTGAGCAATAATACAACTAACACTTGTGACCATTGGAAGTGCAATATGAAAGCCCAGGTGCTGCTTATCAGGGCGCTAATAAAAGCTGCTCTTTCGAATTGCATGGCAGGTTCTCACTTCACTTTTATGATAATAGTAGGAGCAGAGTCAAAGCAATCCCTCAAAAGCTCATCCATGTGACGTGTGGCATATGAAACCATACTGCTGGCCATTTCCGAATTGCACAGCTATGAGCTGTGCAACAGCAACGCAGGACTCCCTTGTAAGGAAAGGCAAAATAAAGTCTCGACCAGAGATTTTACTGGTGACTTGAAATTGTTGTACTACACTAGGCAGAAAGAGAAATTCTGTTAGCAAAGCCAGTCAAATGAAGCCCCAGCATCCCCTGAGTATTGGTGTTTAATTATCCAACTGGTGGAACATGTAGCAGACAAAGATTTAAAGGAATTACAGGGTCCTCAACGTAACAGAGCAAAATACACTGGGTTGACAAGGCAGTAAAGAAAGAGGAGCTGGAACTGTCAGTACACATTCAGCCTGGATAAGTCCCTGGTATCACAATTAGTAAATTAAATCATTTTTGTCTTTATAGATGAACTTTGTACACAGAAAAAAAAGCCACTACAGCACCTTTCTTATTTTCATCTTTCCATCCAGTCCCTTCCAATAAGTAGGCTGCATGTTTTACCAGCTCAACCTATTTTATGCAGAAATGATGTAGTCTTAATCTTCATATTACTGGTTCTCAGAAATGTCTAATGCGTATTAATGCATGATATTTTTATTTTAATAAAAGTAATTAAATAAATCTTTGCTCTTTTGGCACATGATTTCCTCCCCCCAACACCTTTAGTGATCAGCTGGCTTGGGAAGATTCTATATACGTTAGCACTGATATTATGAAGAAGAATAAATAGTATTAATATTGAGAAGGAAACTGAAATATATGTTGTATGTCTATACACCTCCTCTGTGAAGATCAGAAAACAATTTACAGATTCAAAAGTCTTTATTAGACAGGAGACTGCTGTTCTCCTTATTTCACGGATAGGATAACAGAGGCAGAGCAATGCCTTTGTACTTACCCCAGAGAGGTGGGGACACTGATGGGGCTAAATCCCACTGTCAAAGCAGCTTAACTTAAAATGAAGAATGGTGTAGGTATAGAAAAGTGCAGGTGTTTGGGAAGGATGAGCATTCAGAAATTCCACTGAGATCAGTGCGGCCAACTTCAAATAAACATAAAAAGTGACAAAGGGTGCAAGAGGAGAAGACAGCCAAAGAAACACAGCTGCATTTTAACCCCCCTGTCTGTCTGCACAGGATATGGTAGGTTAAGATAAGATAAAGAAAATTGCTACTTAAAGATAGGAGAGAAATACAAGTCTCTCCCACATGCTCCGTCATTATCCGCAGCAGCACTAAGCGAGCCTCACCCTTTGGCGCTCCTGAGCTCGATCCGGGAAAGCAACAAAGCCAGCCTCTAGGGAACTAATCTGAATGCACGGTAGTTACACCAGGTCGTGTAAGAAATTTCCAAGGCGGCCAATAAAAGAGCCAATGTGCTCTGAGGACGCCCACAGCCGTAGTCGGACCACCTGCCACGGCACCTACATGCCTACTGCAGCACTGAACAGGGAAGGGCTTCACCATTGCTCTTTGGGGCGGCCACATTTCAGCAGTAACTGGTCACAGATGGCCTTGGCCACTCCTGTCCAAAGGCTGCTGACTGGGGCAACACTTCTGCAGCAGCATTTGACAAGGGTTATTTGTACTGGGCGTGAGTCTGGCAAGAAAGACGGACCTTGCAATTACCAAAGGCAGGTGCTGGGAACTGCAGAGAAAGTGACTCAGCCTCCTTAAAGTTGCATTATGTTTGCTGGCAGAGATAAGCTCAGCTCCTATGTCAGCACCCACCTGAGTCAGACCCACAGCAGACCCCCAGGAGGGGTGCCACTGGCATGCCAGGTCCCAAGGGACATGTCCTGCTCAGCGTGCTCAGCGGGGCGGCTGGTCTTGCTCCCCACATTCCTGCTTACAGGATGAGGTGGCCTGCTTGGAGCCCACCTGTGAGTATGTATTGGGGGGAGTAAGCCCCCAGTCCCACAATGTGGATTATTGTTGCTGTTTAGTTGAGAGAGGAGCTGGACTTACAGATCAGGTGGTGATTTAAATTGTTTGTTGAGAATTTAAATCTCTCTAATAAGTACCATCTGTGTGAAGTTCAACACCAGAGCTCTTGTTGCAGAAAGCCTTTTACTTTAAAACCTGTTTGCTTTCTAAAGAGAGCAGAAGGAATGTTATTTAATGCATGTGTTAACCCCAGAGACTGCTGCCTGCAGTGAGTTACAGCCCTGTGAAACTGAACTAGCGCAGTGTCTGTCATCTTCATCCAGCATCATATGGGCTGCTTTGCACTTTTTTTTCCTTTTCTGTTTTGGTGGGCACAGATTTACGGATTGCACAGGACTTCACTGGACACTGTCACTCTCAGATAGGAGTGATGATGATAGAAAAGGTAGTTATTCTTGTCTCACAGACAGCTTTTATTTAGCAGTATTTGTATTGGCACTCATTTAACAAGCCAAAGTACAGCTAATAAGGGTCACGGCTAGTTGTACAGCTCTTGGAGTCTGTTAAATCATCAAATCTCCACTGCCCATGGAGACCAAGCCACGCTAGGTCAAACCTAGGGTTAGGCATAAATGTAACTAGGATGCAGCTCTGGCACAGCACGGTGGTGAGGTCCTCTATGCGCAGCCCTCTCCCCTGCGGCCAGACTTGCCATGGGGCAATCGTAGAAAGCACATGCAGCTATTTGAGATTTCCAAAAGGAAAGCAAGCTTGCAAAGTCTGCATAGTTTCTGGCTTGGCACTTAGGGCCCAGCCAGCAAGACTACTACAGTCACCTTTGCTTCTGAGAGCAACAGAAGGAAAGCTAATAGTGCCCTCTCTTGGAAGAGAAAGCTCTGTCGACAACATACACAGCTTTAAAATAGGTCTCCCGGCAAACAGAGCAGAAAAAACGAACTTGCACAGGCAATTTATTTTCCAGTCCATTTGGAGTACGGGTTCATGGTACATTTAATCCAACCTAAGTAACGGGCTGCTGCTGGAAAGGGTTGCCACACTGATCCGATGGAAAATTAATCCTTCTCTTTGGCAGTTTAGTTTCAGTAGACTTGCAATGCAATTGCATGCATGATAGAGCTGACATCTGACAAGGCAACATGCATCCGAAGGACATGACCATACCCCTTGGTGGCAAGAGGACATCGTAATGTGTGACATGCTCCTGCCCTCTTGTGCATGTTACTTGTGGAGCACTCCATTTCCCTAATGCTCAATTACTGGGTTTCTTCATGTCTTGCAAGAAAAGCAATATTGTGCAGATGGTGCTGTGAAGAGTCTTAAAATAATGTAAATAGGCTGTGTCAGGACAAAGATCTTTAGGGCCATTTTTGGTTTGTGGTCATTAAACTGCTGGTGGGAAGTAGTCTTTGTCCAGCCTGTTTCGTATGAGGAGGGTCCAGCATAGATTTGTCCCACTGCAGAAACAAAAAAGGCTATTTTCAGTGAATGGCAGTTTTAGAAAAGCCATGGTCTTGCCTAATGCAAATAATGCCTCCGTATATGTTTCAAAATTAGTATATTGGTCCCCGGGGCTTACTAGTGCACAATTATTTCTGGTACTTGTTGGTTCAGAATCCAATGGAGATCTGCCTAAAAAATCTGGCCACTCTATGTTTTGCTGTGAATAATGATGCTGGAATAGTGTCCTGGTTTTGGCCGGGTTAGAGTTAATTTTCTTCCTAGTAGCTGGCATAGTGCTGTGGTTTGGATTTAGTGGAAGAATGCTGATAACACACTGATGTTTTAGTTGTTGCTAAGTAGTGCTTACCCTAGTCAAGGACTTTCTTTTTCAGCTTCCCATGCTCTGCCAGGTGCACAAGAAACTGGGAGGGGGCACAGCCAAGATAGTTGATCCAAACTGACCAAAGGGCTATTCCATACCATATGACATCATGCTCAGTATATAAACTGGGGGGAGTTAGCCGGGGGGCAGCAATCGCTGCTCGGGGACTGGCTGGGTGTCGGTCGGCGGGTGGTGAGAGGTTGCATCACTTGTTTTCTTTTCCCTGGGTTTTGTTTGTCTCTCTTGTTTTCCTTTTCATTGCAATTTTTATTACTACTACTACTGTTATTATTTTCTTTCCATTATTAAACTGTTCTTACCTCAACCCGCAAGTTTTCTTACTCTTGCCCTTCCGATTCTCTCCCCCATGCCAATGGGGGGGAGGGTGAGCGAGCGGCTGTGTGGTGCTTGGTTGCTGACTGGGGCTAAACCACGACAAATAGTCTTGTAAATAGGTGAGGCTCTGAGTTGTTCTTGGGTTTTGGGTGCTAAGCCAACAAACCTAACTTCCCTCAGACATCAGTTGTGTAGGTGGGCAAAAGTAACAAAATGCCTGTGTGCCAAAAACTGAGATCTTTGGGAGCTTAGCTTTCTTTTGTATTCACAGAGGGCAACAGGCAGGCCTCTGAGGCACATCTCCCTGAATAATATATAATATTACAAGAGCACAAGCAGCTGCTTTCTTCCTGAAAGTCAGGCTGCTTTCTCCCCAGTTTCATATCAAAGCAAAACCATGTTGATACCCCTGCCGAGGAAGTCTTTGTATACCAACAGGGTGTTACTCCACCGTGGGGTAGGCAGGGCAAGGAACACCTTCATAGGTACTCAATGGTGAGGCTACCTCCAATGGGCACTTGAAACCAATACAAAGGCAGGCAGGCACCAGGCAGTTCCTGGGAGAAACAGTGATCTATACATGATTAAACAAAATGCGATTAGGCAATAGTTATTAGAGGTAGCACTGATCCCAAATTCATCTTTGTAAGCATCCTTGTCAGAGTGCTAATTGCATTGGTTTTTCTAATGCTTCCCTTCAACAGAGGTTGGTTCAGACCAATAGGCCACTTCTCCCAAGGGGACAGTGCTCACTGGGAAGCTTGAAATCATTATTTAGCCAGCGATGAGCCCATACAAATGCTGGTAGCTGGGTCAGCTCAGAGGATTTCCACCAGGCTGGTTGCAGGGGGAAGCCAGTGACAGGAGGGTGGAGGTGGCACATTCAGACTAGCCAAAGTAATCCTGTAGAGATCTTCACGGTGGGCCTGGCTGCGTCATGGCATGTGACACAAATTTAGCCTCACAAGGACCCTGAGAGGTAGGAAAGCATATTACACACAGGTAGAGAAGCGAGAAAAAGAAACGCAAACTGGGCTGGTGTGGGATGGCCTAAAGGGAGGGAGCAAATAGGTGGTGGTGTGGCTGCACAAAGGATGTCAGGATGGAAGAATAACAGCTTTCTTAAGGACAGAAAGAAAACTTGGAGGAGGGATGAGCTAAGAAAAGACATGTCAGAGGCTTCTTGGCTGGCTTGAGAAAACTGGCATTTTCTTTAAAATAAACCTGCATCAAAATTGTGTCACTGTTGTTGAGTGTATTAATGCACCCACCCACTGTTTTATTTCCTAAGTTACTAACTAAATCCATTTATACATGTTGTTATTTTGTTTCGTGACAAAGGTTTGAGCCCTCTGGAAATATTTTGGACAGGATTAGGTGGACTTGCTCTTCGGATGGTCTTTTGGACTTGTTTTCTTCAGTAGAGGAGGATGTAGCAAGTGGCGTTTTGGGCAGTGCCGCAGGAAGAGAAGTGCCTGTAGGGCCTACCTGGAAGTGGGGAGGAGAAGCATGGGCTGTAGGAAGAGACAGTTTGGAGGAAATACCTATAGAAGTCAATTTTTGCACCCATGTTTAAGACTTCAGCTGCAGTGATGGCAGCCTTTTATACAGCTCCTTTAACAAAGGGTCAGTGCAATTTCACAAGCATTAACTCTGTAGCTGAACTGCATACAGGCTGCAGACTGTTTTGTGTACTGCATGTTTCTTAGCAAGGTTTCTTAAGTACCCAGCTCAGTTAGGTCCCTTTGAAATCGACCTGTTAGATTTTGCATGGAAAAGACAACCCCTGTACCAAGCGTGACTTCTACAAAGAGATGCTGGATATGTGATCTTCTGGTCTAACCTTTCCATGCAAAGAGGTTTGCTCAGCAGGTAGAACAGGGCACAGGCACGGATATGTCCTCTTGCAGGATGCAATTTCCTATTTTGCAAGCCCGTCAGCTGCTTACATAGAGAAGGTATTACCTCAAAGAGTGTTTAATGGGCTCATAGGTGACATTTCATCCTGGATGCTGGGTTACCAAGTATTGAGGTTATCACTCAAAATGTTTGCTTGGAAAACTTTTTGGGGTGAAAGACTTCTATTCTATTAACATCTATTTCAAACTAATTTAATGATCACAACTTAAATTTATGCTTTCTTACACAAAGAAACACCAAAAAATTACCCAGAGGCTATTGGGAAATGAATAAATAGGTTCATTACAAACTGAATTGCCCCAAGAGGTAAACATGCCCTCTTTCTCACATGCGTTCCTTGAGCACCTACTTTTAGCCACTTGGAGAGGAAAGATATTTTGCTATATAGACCTTTGGTCTGATGACACCCAGCCAGAATTTTAATAATACTGATGGAAACTAGAGGGCAAGACTGGCTCCAGCCACCCTTGAAACACTTTCGGCAGTTCACTCCCATTCACCAAGCAGTAGAGTTATTCCCTGGTGCTGGGGCCGCTTCAGTTCTCTAGTGAGTATAAAGCAATGGGATCCAACTGGAGCCCTGCTGATTTACATCCACTGAGCCAGCAGTGCTTTATATCCGTTTATGAATTTATGGCTTGTCCTTGAAATATGTAATAAGGACACTCTTTATATTGAAAACATAAATATAGAGAGAGCGACTGCTTACCCATAGGTGGTGAGAAATCAGTGCTCGATAAACTTGTAGCGATAATTTATAATATAATTTCAAGAAAAAGAGGGAGAATTATTTATGCGGTATAAATGCCTTCCCTCCAACATCATGTTATTCTACAATAAATAATTTAACACAGGTTGGGCTAAAGAGGCTTCTGGGCTGTGAATTTGTTCTTTGCTGGGGAAATGCATTGTTTTTTCATTTTGCAGGGAGCTTGTACCTTTAGAAAATTCTCACTCTGTGCATTGTTCTGTCTCAATACAAACTCTCAGTAACACTGCTGGTTTGCTCTAATGATGGGTTTCTGTCATAGTGCTCTAGATGCTTTTTGTAGGGAAGGTGCATTTCACCATATGGAGAAGCAAAGCAGACAAACAAAGCAAAAAGCAATCAAGTAACTAGCAGTGGCTAAGATGAAGTCCAACAGTTGCTATTTGCATCTTCTCAAGGTATCCTCATGTCTCAGCTATAAACACATTCAAATGTGTAAATGCCCCAAAACATATTTGTACCAATATAACCTGTTTTGTAAACCTATTTATATTAGATATAAAATTTTCCAGTACTACAATGGTCTACTTTAATGAAAGCTTAATAAATTAGGCACATCAAGATTGCTGGCAGAATAACATTAGTTAATATTATTGAATATGAAAATATACTAACTTGTGTGATGAAGAAGACTGCTGTTTGCCTTGTTCCATGCTTCAGTTCCTGTGGAAGCGTATAGTAGATAAAGAACAACCTAATGAGTCTTACGAAGACAGTGGGAAGTTTCTTTATTAAAATGGCAGAAAGCTTTGAGAATTAGACTCAAAGCCTGTTGTTGCTGAGCTCTTGTGTTTCAATGAATAAGATTTACTACTGCAGACTGTTTAGCACTTGGCTCTTTACCCTAAATATTGTCATTTTGTATGGGATTTCATGGAAAGAAGGTTTTGTCAAACTTGCCAGTGGCAAAGCTGCTGTCACATCTTTTCTATCTTGCCAGGGTAGGATGTATTATGCTAAGCAGAACATCAGTGTGAGTTGCCTTTGTGGATGAGAAGAGTTAGTCTCACAGATCTTGTTCAATAAGCTTCATTTCCTGGGTTGCAAGGTTATGTTTCTGTTGCTTGTTGAAGTCAAGGAGAAACTCTGATGAACTTTAATGTTATAAGCAGGAAGGTTTTTCCATTTGGCCCACAGTGGTGGTGTGCAACCTGGTGCTTGTGCCCAGCCTCCTCCTGCACCAGGCGCCACCCTCGTCACTGCTGGTCCATGGGAGAGGCGGCAGCATAACAAAAGGTAGCAGCAGGTACGCTGACAAAGCGGAGCAGGTAAACTCACCACCAAAAATCTGGCAGCAAACTGGATTCATAGCAAACCACTTCAGTGCAGCGTGCAAAACAAAGAAGCTGTCAGAAATCCCACCTTCATAATCACCAGCATGTTTAGCATTTAAAAAAAAAAAAAGAGAAAAAAAAGAAAGAAAGCTTTTCATCTTCAAAGTCCTTTATAAACATTCACTAATTAACCTTCCATGTCTCAGTATTGCAGCTATCGTGGGAAGGGCCTCAGAGGAATCAGTAGTAAAGTTTCTAAATATCCTTTTAAGATGTCAGCTGAGGCACAGATTCCTTTTTTTAACTCACCACTGAATGCAAAGCACTTCTATAAATACTTCAAATAGCACTAACAATGCTATTGAAATGTATATCTGTGTATACAACCTGTGTAAAAACTCATGCATCATTTACGTCCCTTCTAAGTCTTTAAAACATGACTAATGGCACATTGGCCCTCTCTGCTGGAGTGAATTTCTCTAGGTGGGTCTGCAAAGACTTGCATACATGATTAACTTTGTAAAGCAGTCCCACAGAAGCTCAGTGAAACTCTTCCTGGTGTAATATAAGCAGGCAACATTTGCATGAGCAAAGCCATAATGAGTATAAATTGGCAGTTTGGACCATTACTCTTGTTGGCATAGACAGGCCTTTACACACAGGTAGGTCCTTCAGCCCTGCTGCGGTTACTACTCCCACTTGGTTTTTTTCGGGGCATCCTTACACCCTGGAGAGGCAACTTTGCAGCTCACTTGGAGGCCCAAGCTAGAGTGTGCGCCAAGAAGCCTCTCTGCAGCAGAGTTTGCTGCCATGCCACTGATAAGAGCATCAATCATTTGTGCATGTTATAAAAGCTTAGTTCAACTCACTAGCTGATGATTGTAATCCAAAAGGTAAAACTGTAGTAAAATCTATATTTTTAAATGACACAATTCTGTATATATATCCTCTTAGATTTATGGACATCAAAAATACTGTATTGCATAAAGTGAATCCCTTTATGAAAGCTCAGAGAAATTAACTTCTAAGTGGCTAGGTCTCTTTTACAATGGGATTTTGAATAACCAGATCACTTAGGACCGTATTTTTCAAAGTACACATACATTTAGACAGTCTCCTAGCAGATGGATTGGATCTGACTCCCACTGCTTTCAAAATGTGGTCCTGATTGATTTACGGAAACTTTTCCTTACCCCCTCATAAAACTTAAGCTGTTTTAGGAAAGTGGCCATAAAGTTTAGTTTCCCATAATTGGCTGCAGTAAGGACTGAGAACCCAACTAAAAACAAATACTGAGTAATGTGTTCATAGGAGGCATTTCATCCTGCTCTGAACTAAACTCTAGATGATTTACAACTTTCTCATAGATTTTGTTGTCTGATGTCATTGTGACTGCTTTAGTGTCACACAACTTTGCTGAAGACCATATTACTTCATTTATTTCAAATGCAAATTTTTAAAGGCTCTGCCATGATAGACTCCCTGCATGTCTTCAGTTTTGGGGCTTCTGTGGTGACCACCATGACAGAGTGACAAAATTACCATAAGCAGGCATCACTGACAATTAAACAAGAGCAGCAGGATTTGCTATTTACTAGTCCAGTTGCAATTTTTACCAGTTTCAGCAGTTTCAGTCAGTCAAGGGAAACTGTGCAAGTGGAAAACTAGATCCATAAAATCATAGGTGAGTAACTGGAAGCATCATAAACTTCTCTTCAAGCATGGTTTGCTAACAGCATTGGAAGCGAAGCAGAGTTGTCCAAATGGGGTATGACCTTTTCCATTTTTTGGTGTGGAAATGGTTGCAAGACACACACTAAAACACCAAGTGGGCTACTATAAATGGGATATTTCTCTTTAAATTTCCTGCGGGAAGAAGGGTACATCTGTTCATATAGATGAAAGCTTTTAAGCAGGCCTGTACAGAGGGACCTCAAAGTTCATTATATTCACTTTCTTGAAAAGTTTTCACTGAAGCTTTTGTCTCAGCTTCACACAAGGCAACCTTCACATCTTTTACTTCTTTGAGGCATATAACTGTAATTTGTTTGAATCATACAAAGGGTTTCCTCATTTTTCAGGGAAACTTTCATCACCAGAAAGTTCAAAGAGAGCTTGAGTTCACGTTGCACAGCTGAAGGGCACCTCCTTACCTCTTACAAACCCACACCATCCCTTCCTTCTGCAAAGCTCTGCGGGACTACTGAAGGTCCTAGACTACCAGCACGTTTCCCTGTGACAGTTGTTTTCCACAGTAGGACTGTTTCACCCGAATTACAGGCTTGGCCTGGAATTTAGCAGTGCTAATGTGTACTGGTTGGGTATCTGGGAATATCTGAGTCAAAATTCCTCTCCCAGATGTACTCTTTTTAAAACTTTCAGGCCTTGAATGAGTCGATGTAAGTTTTGATCCACTGTTTCAAAACTGCAGAGCTATTGTTTCAGAAAGTTCAGTACAGTACCAAAGATTACATTGATTTTGCACTGTGCAACAAGGAGCAAAATACAGCCAAGTTCAGAGCCCCATCTTCACTCTTTCCTCTAAGCAGTTAAGCATCTTGCTATCAGACATATGCTAGCATAAGCACTGTGTGTTTCCTACTGTCTCATCAGCTTTCAGAATCTCACATTATCTACATTATCATTTTGGGGGCTTTTATTTTTAAAGCCTCTCCTTCCCTTTTTTGCCCCCTCCTCTTCCAGTCCTTGAAGTGGTAGGTGAACGCTCACTGTCCTCAGAGCTGCCACCTGTTTATCAGCAGCACGCACTGAAGCACACACTGTGCACAGCTACACATCGCAAAGACAGCCCACTTGGAAAGCAAGCAATTTTAGGAAAAACTCAAATCAGTGCTAATTCTGAAAAAATAAAGGTTCAATAGTAGGAGATGAGGCTAGATAAGCTTCTTAAGAGCTTAATTCTTTAATCTATTGAGGACACTTTATCCAGGTATTTACCAATAGCTAGAAACCACACAGCATTTCCTTTTTATTTTTTCTAAACACTCCATCTGTATATATTCAAAACCAGAGAAAGAAAGAAAGAAAGAAAGAAAGAAAGAAAGAAAGAAAGAAAGAAAGGAAGAAAGAAAGGAAGAAAGAAAGGAAGAAAGAAAGAAAAAAAGATAGAAAGAAAGAAAGAAAGAAAGAAAGAAAGAAAGAAAGAAAGAGAGAAAGAAAGAAAGAAAGAAAAAGAGAAATATTCATAGAGACACCTGGAAAACCCATGGAATTTGTAGGGGACTCAGATGAATTTCTAAAATAGTGGTACATAGCAGCTTTGAATTAGGGTTTGCTGAAAGCTGTCTTCTGATGACTATTTGACATACGTGAAGTATGTAGATGGATTCAGTTTAATTGTTGGAATAAAATGGTGACATCACCAAAATGCTGGATCTAATCATCATGAAGACAGACCTGCCCGTTTATCCTAGGAAGTAGCCCTAGGAGACCTTAGTACCACAGAAGCTTGCAATGTCTGATTGTCCCTGAACATGAAAGATTTCAGCCTCTGCAGCTACTAGAATATAACTTTCTGTGAGCATTAAAATCAATACATGATCAAGAAAATATACCTATTATGCCCTCATCTAGGGTGGGAATGGAGGCATCAATCCACTCTCCTTTTTCCCATCCTGCAACATCTTTTGGCTCAGAAATATCTGAAGTGGTGCGAGGAAACACTTCTGGTGAGAGGAACACACCTCTCCTTCCCATCACACCTCACCAGGCTTGGGCTGCTAAATCTGTACCACTCATGCCAGCAACATGTCTGGTCCTCTTGTTCCACTTGACACCTCATCTTCCTCATCAGATCTCAAACAGCTCAGTATAATCCTAAAAAACCACCTTCTGCATCCATTACCATATTCCTTGAGCAAGAAGCGCCTCTCTGGGAATGTTCCCCAGGCTTTTCATTTTTCTCTCACTCCATTCTCACTACTCATTTGTGTTACATGACCAAAGAACTCCTCCTGGCCAAGACCAAGGAATTTTTTCCGGCCAAAGCTAGAAAAAGGTTGGGGGTTTTCTTCTCTTTTTTTTTTTTTTTCCCCCTTTTTTCTCCTTCACATCCTCAGTCTACTTGCTGTTTAGGCCACAATCATCATCTCCACCTTAAGGGATCCTGTACCCTCTTCCCACCTTTCCTTCACCTCCTCAAACCACCCACCAGCTCTTCTGCTTCACATCCCTTCCCACTCTCTGACCTCAGTGCTGTGCTCTTTCATATTAACACATAGCCCTGACCAGCGCCATATGCTCTTAGGGAGGCCAGATCTGACACAGCTACAAGGAGTGTGCACCCTGCTGAGGAGGAAGATCTCATAACCAAAGCTTGTAGCTATCTCCATCCTGTCAGCCACTGAATTCGTTATGCTGATGCTGCCTTCTCCCCTCAGGGCTGCTTTGTTTGAAAGATATTTCTTTTTCTTTGTTTTTTTTTCCTGATGCCCTCCCAATCTGCAGACCTGTAGCTCCCCTAAACCTTGGTTCTTCTATGTGGGAGACTTCCTATCCCAGAATGTCACATCCTCAGCTCTGGCAAGCACCAAAGAAAAAATCAATGGCTCTCCGAGCTGTCCTTGGCTCCAGATACTCCCAATAACTCCCTCTATGTTCTAGTTCTCTCACGGTAGCTCAACACCAACATTCACCTTTTTTAAAGTAGGGACTTGGTAGTATTCATGATAAGGAAATGAATGTGGCTGAAAAGCTCAAACACTACAGGAAATGGCAGTGCAGGGAAATTTACATGCACATGAAATTTAGGAAAAATGAAAATTACTAGATAGGTATATTTGCACGTTGCAAAAACCAATGTGTTAGTCTATGTTAAGATGTCTGTCTAGCACATGGTATCTTGCTAAGATTAACACCACAAGCTCAGATAGTAGTAAAGTCACCAAAAAGGGCATTTTCCTTTCCCGTGTGTGCTGGTTTTGGCTGGGATAGAGTTAATTTTCTTCACAGTACCTAGTATGGGGCTATGTTTTGGATTTGTGCTGAAAACAGTGTTGATAATACAGGGATGTTTTTGTTATTGCTGAGCAGCGCTTACACAGCGTCAAGGCCTTTTCTGCTTCTCACACCACCCCACCAGCAAGGAGGCTGGGGGTGCACAAGAAGTTGGGAGGGGACACAGCTGGGACAGCTGACCCCAACTGACCAAAGGGATATCCCACACCATATGACGTCATGCTCGGCAATAAAACTAAGGGGAAGGTTGGGCAAGGGGGCCGCTGCTCAGGGACTGGCTGGGCATCCGTCAGTTGGTGGTGAGCAACCATTTTCATTTGCATCACTTGTCTTTCTTGGGTTTTATTTCTCTCTCTTTGTTATTTTCCTTTACATTACAATATTATTATTATCTATTCTGACAAGGAATAGAGGGGCCCTGCCTTTGGCCAGGCAGAGGAAAGGGACAACCAGGTTTACTGGACTGTGTGGATTTGATGGCCTGGTACATCAGCCCCATGGGAGTATAAAGCTCTAGTGGACACCAGTGCACAGTGTACTCTAATACCATCAGATTACAAAGGGGCAGAATCCATCTGTATTTCTGGAGTGATGGGAGGATCCCAAGAACTGTCTGTGTTGGAGGCTGAGGTAAGCCTAACTGGGAATGAGTGGCAAAAGCATCCTATTGTGACTGGTTCAGAGACTCCATGTACCCTTGGCATAGAGTACCTCAGGAGAGGGTACTTTGAAGACCCAAAAGGGTACCGGTGGGCTTTTGGTATAGCTGCCTTGAGTACAACAGAGAAGATTAAACAGCTGTCTAGCTTGCCTGGTCTCTCAGAGGATCCATCTGTGGTGGAGTTGCTGTGGGTTAAAGAACAGCAGGTGCCATTTGCTACCATGACACTGCACTGGCAACAATATCGCACCAATTGAGACTCCCTGGTTCCCATCCATAAGTTGATCCGGAGACTGGAGAGTCAAGAGTGATCAGTAAGACTCATTCACCCTTTAATAGTCCCAAATGGCCAGTGCAAAAGTCTAACGGAGAGTGGAGGCTAACAGTGGACTATCAAGGCCTGAACGAAGTCACACTGCCGTTGATTGCTGCTATACCAGACATGCTAGAACTCCTATATGAACTGGAGTCAAAGGCCACCAAATGGTATGCAACAATTGATATCACCAACACGTTTTTCTCGATTCCTCTGACAGCAGAGTGCAGGCCACAGTTTGCTTTCACGTGGAGGGGTATCCAGTACACCTGGAATCGACTGCCCCAGAGGTGGAAACACAGCCCTACAATTTGTCATGGATTGATACAGACTGCACTGGCACAAGGTGAAGCTCACAAACACCTGCAGTATATTGATGTCATTGTTGTGTGGGGCAACGCAGCGGATGAAGTGTTTGAGAAGGGGAGAAGAATAATCCAGATTCTTTTGAAAGCTGGTTTTGCTATAAAACAAAATAAGGTCAAAGGACCTGCACAAGAAATCCAGTTTTTAGGAATAAACGGCAAGATGGGCGTCATCATATCCCAACGGATGTGATCAATAAAATAAGAACTATGTCTCCACCAACTAACAAAAAAAAAACACAAGCTTTCTTAGGTATCGTGGGTTTTTGGAGAATGCATATTCCAGGTTATAGTCGGATTGTAAGCCCTCTCTACTGAGTGACCTGGAAGAAGAATGATTTTGAATGGGGCCCTGAGCAGCAGCAAACAAATTAAACGGGAGATAGTTTGTGCAGTAGCACTTGGGCCAGTCTGGACAGGACAAGATATGAAAATGTGCTTTACACCTCAGCCAGGGATAATGGCCCCACCTGGGCCTCTGGCAGAAAGCACATGGAGAGTCTCAACATCAGCCTCTAGGGTTTTGGAGCCGGGAATATAGGCGATCTGAAGCCCATTACACTCCAACTGAAGCCCATTACACTCCAACTGAAAAAGAAATATTAGCAGCATATGAAGGAATTCAAGCTGCTTCAGAAGTGATTGGTACTGAAGCACAGCTCCTTTTGACACCTCAATTGCCTGTGCTCAGCTGGATGTTCAAAGGGAGGGTCCGCTCTATGCATCATGCAACTGATGCTACATGGAGTAAATGGGTCGCACCGGTAACGCAATGGGCTCGGATGGGAAACCCCAACCACCCAGGAATCCTGGAAGTGATCATGGACTGGGCAGAGGGCTGAAACTTCAGAGTCTTGCCAGAGGAGGTGACTCGTGCTGAAGAGGTCCCTCTCTATAATAAATTACCAGAAAATGAAAAGCAATATGCCCTGTTTACAGATGGATCCTGTGGCATTGTGGGAAAACATCAAAGGTAGAAAGTTGCTGTGTGGAGTCCTAGACAAGTCGCAGAAACTGCTGAAGGAGAAGGGGAATCAAGTCAGTTTGCAGCGGTGAAAGCCATCCAGCTGGCTTTAGATATTGCTGAATGAAGAAAATGGCCAGTACTTTACCTCTATACTGACTCATGGATGGTGACAAATGCTCTGGGGGGTGGCTATAGCAATGGAAACAGACCAACTGGCAGCACAGAGGTAAACCCATCTGGGCTGCTGAATTATGGCAAGATATTGCTGCTTGGGTAGAGAACCTGGTAAAAGTGCACCATGTAGATGCTCACATACCCAAGAGTTGTGCAACTGAAGAACACTGAAACAATGAGCAGGTGGACCAGGCTTATAGAACTGAAGTGGCTCAGGTGAATCTGGATTGGGCANCTGAACGAAGTCACACTGCCGTTGATTGCTGCTATACCAGACATGCTAGAACTCCTATATGAACTGGAGTCAAAGGCCACCAAATGGTATGCAACAATTGATATCACCAACACGTTTTTCTCGATTCCTCTGACAGCAGAGTGCAGGCCACAGTTTGCTTTCACGTGGAGGGGTATCCAGTACACCTGGAATCGACTGCCCCAGAGGTGGAAACACAGCCCTACAATTTGTCATGGATTGATACAGACTGCACTGGCACAAGGTGAAGCTCACAAACACCTGCAGTATATTGATGTCATTGTTGTGTGGGGCAACGCAGCGGATGAAGTGTTTGAGAAGGGGAGAAGAATAATCCAGATTCTTTTGAAAGCTGGTTTTGCTATAAAACAAAATAAGGTCAAAGGACCTGCACAAGAAATCCAGTTTTTAGGAATAAACGGCAAGATGGGCGTCATCATATCCCAACGGATGTGATCAATAAAATAAGAACTATGTCTCCACCAACTAACAAAAAAAAAACACAAGCTTTCTTAGGTATCGTGGGTTTTTGGAGAATGCATATTCCAGGTTATAGTCGGATTGTAAGCCCTCTCTACTGAGTGACCTGGAAGAAGAATGATTTTGAATGGGGCCCTGAGCAGCAGCAAACAAATTAAACGGGAGATAGTTTGTGCAGTAGCACTTGGGCCAGTCTGGACAGGACAAGATATGAAAATGTGCTTTACACCTCAGCCAGGGATAATGGCCCCACCTGGGCCTCTGGCAGAAAGCACATGGAGAGTCTCAACATCAGCCTCTAGGGTTTTGGAGCCGGGAATATAGGCGATCTGAAGCCCATTACACTCCAACTGAAGCCCATTACACTCCAACTGAAAAAGAAATATTAGCAGCATATGAAGGAATTCAAGCTGCTTCAGAAGTGATTGGTACTGAAGCACAGCTCCTTTTGACACCTCAATTGCCTGTGCTCAGCTGGATGTTCAAAGGGAGGGTCCGCTCTATGCATCATGCAACTGATGCTACATGGAGTAAATGGGTCGCACCGGTAACGCAATGGGCTCGGATGGGAAACCCCAACCACCCAGGAATCCTGGAAGTGATCATGGACTGGGCAGAGGGCTGAAACTTCAGAGTCTTGCCAGAGGAGGTGACTCGTGCTGAAGAGGACCCTCTCTATAATAAATTACCAGAAAANGAAGTGATCATGGACTGGGCAGAGGGCTGAAACTTCAGAGTCTTGCCAGAGGAGGTGACTCGTGCTGAAGAGGTCCCTCTCTATAATAAATTACCAGAAAATGAAAAGCAATATGCCCTGTTTACAGATGGATCCTGTGGCATTGTGGGAAAACATCAAAGGTAGAAAGTTGCTGTGTGGAGTCCTAGACAAGTCGCAGAAACTGCTGAAGGAGAAGGGGAATCAAGTCAGTTTGCAGCGGTGAAAGCCATCCAGCTGGCTTTAGATATTGCTGAATGAAGAAAATGGCCAGTACTTTACCTCTATACTGACTCATGGATGGTGACAAATGCTCTGGGGGGTGGCTATAGCAATGGAAACAGACCAACTGGCAGCACAGAGGTAAACCCATCTGGGCTGCTGAATTATGGCAAGATATTGCTGCTTGGGTAGAGAACCTGGTAAAAGTGCACCATGTAGATGCTCACATACCCAAGAGTTGTGCAACTGAAGAACACTGAAACAATGAGCAGGTGGACCAGGCTTATAGAACTGAAGTGGCTCAGGTGAATCTGGATTGGGCACATAATGGTGAGCTATTTATAGCTCGATGGGCCCATGACACTGTGACAAAGTGTTCCCAAGGATCCCTGTGAAATTGCACGGCTTCTGACCACTGCTATTATGGGCTATGTCCGAGTAATACAGTTGAGCTTTGTCAAGATTTGCAATCGAACTGAGACACTCATCTTCAGGTTAGAAAATGCTCAGAACAAAAGAAAACTGAACTAACAAAATGTGCTGTGATCAGATACCTTTCATTAGTTTGAACGTGATATTGCCATTCAGTGTGGTGATGGCAGAAAACATCAGGCATCAGAAAATATCCACTTGAATACTGGGTGTAAAAAAGAAAAAGAATTTGCAAGCAGAACACATCTGACAATTCTGTTAAAACATAAATCGTAAGTTTTACTCCTCCTGTACTTAAGTGAACTCCTGTCTTAAAGAAAAACGTAATGAATATCTCTATTCCCTAGTACTCTATATAACCAGTAAGTCAATTCAGTCTGGGCTTGAACACAAAATCTATTCCCAGATGATATGCCCATGATTCTTTTGCATCCTGAGGCACTTGGCAAGAATCCTGACAAACAAGGTTCAACTCAAAAGAGACTCAAAATACCTGAGGCAGTGGGTTTCTAAGCCTTGATCAACTGGAAAAGAGGGAAGCATTTCTTTTTTCAGGGAGAGAAAAAAGAACAAAGAGAGGTCATTTAAGCAATGCAAACTCAACACAGATACCAAGAATAAAAAAAAACAACATTGACAAACCAGGAGGCAGCAGGCAGAAAATATCGCATCACTAATGTTGTTAGCAGAACCAAAATAGCATGGGAATGAATTTCCACTGAAGGCAAAGAAAGATCTGGGGACGGCATAGACTGTAACCAGCTTTAGCAAGCAGTGAAGTCTGATTAGTCACCACCAATAGCTGTTTGGTATTGTTAAGAAATAATGGTTCCTCTAAAAGTAATGTGATGTCTTTGATAAGGGAGGGATTACAACTAACGTCAATCTTTTCCACTAGAGGCAGATCTTTTGGAGAATATATATCCATTTTCCATATTTTACTTGGTACTGTAAATTCTGGAATTCTCACAAGCACAGCATATCCATGATATTTTTTTATCAACATGTCTAATGAGAGGCCAGGACACAGCAAACCAAACTGCTTTTCTTGTTACAGCAATGACCTTCAGCTTTGACCCTGGATGAGAGGGTAACATCACAAGGACGCCTGTGTGCCCATTTAGCTCTTTCTTGAGATTGCTACCAGGTTGCTACCAGGTGTGGAGTTAATTAATACCATCAAGATACTATATGTAAAATGCACATCTTAACTATCATAAAGTTAATGTATCTTTTATTTAGAAGAGGAGTAATACATATGCATTTCAGTGAAAGATATTTCTGTTGGTATATCGAAGCACTGATAAAAGCCAAAACACCTACACATAAGGACTGAGGCAATCGACCAGTATTTATAGCAGAGAGAAAAGCAAGCCAGGATGTCTTTTTAAAACATGTTGTAATTCAAAGTTAAGTTCTCTACTAGCTGCAGAAATTGCTGTGTGATGCTCTTTGTTTTGCATTACTTAGGAAGACTGATGCACCACTTTAGCCATAGAAGTCTGATCTCAGAAAAGAATTGGTAAAACCTAGAAGCAAAGAAAGAAGTCATGAAAAAAAAAATCTTACTACATCAAAATACATTCTGAGTCTTCCCAATTCTTTCTCACAGTACTTTTACCGTCAGTGAAATCAGGAAAGTAGACATATATATAAGGTGTTTCTCTATTATTTAGCTGGTCTTACAGCTGTATAGCATTTTTGGAGCTCACAAGACTAAGATTCAAACAACAGTATTTTAACCTTGAAATCAGCACAGAAGATTCGGAATATGTGAAAAAAAAGTCACGCTCAGTTCTTAAATACCATGTTGAGTTTTTCAGGATTTGCAAATTATCAACGTCCTCTTGTTACAAATCATTCCTCCCTTCTATGCAGCACTCCTGTTACAAAAGATGCTCAATTTATTGTTAGATAAATAGGGCCACTTACACTGTTTCAGTTTGCATTCTTAGACTAGGCATCTGTTCATTTCAATAGCTCCTGATATGAAGAAGATAAGCAGATCATGTTCTCTGGACAATGCACTGCTGGGTACTGACTACATCTCCACCCATTTTTGAGAAAAATGTGAGCTTAACTAGCTGTAGCACAGGCTACTTCATCATCTGGAAGTGTAATAATAAGCATCCTTGATACAGAAAACAGAGATCACATCATTGCACATTAACTTTTCTCTGTTGAGGTGCTTGAAGTTACAGATTAAAAGGTTCTTCTAAAAATTTTAATCTTATTCATTAATGGGGAAGGGCTTGTTTGTAATACGGTAAGAAGAATACCCCAAGTTTAAAGTAAGCACCAAGTTTAAAGTAATCCTTCCCTTTGTAGAGAAATAAAATGTCCTATATATTTTAGGCCTTTGCCTATTTTATTGCTGACAGTCAGTGAGATCTTCTGAGGCATCACTAGCAGAAGAGCTAACCACCTCTGTCCTTTAGCTAATTAAGACACCATGTCTTCTTTCTTGACAGGAGCAAAGTTTTGCTGTTATTTCCTCTAAGCAAAAAAGCCCTGCTGTTTAACTTCTCACAGGTAGAATCATAGAATTGTTTAGGTTGCACAAGACCTTTAAGATCATCAAGTCCAACCATTAACCTAGCACTGACAAGTCCACCACTAAACCATATCCCTAAGTGCCACATATATGTGTCTTTTAAATACCTCCAGGGATGGGGACTCAACCACTTCACTGGGCAGCCTGTTCCAGTGCTTGACAACCCTTTCCGTGATGAAATTTTTCTTAATATCTAATCTAAACCTCCCCTGGTGCAATTTGAGGCAGTTTCCTCTTTCCCTATCGCTTATTACTTGGGAGAAGAGACGGACACCCACCTCGCTATAACTGCCTTTCAGGTAGTTGTAGAGCACGATAAGGTCTCCCTTCAGCCTCCTTTTGTCCAGACTAAACAACCCCAGTTCCCTCAGCCGCTCCTCTAGACCCTTCACCAAGCTTCGTTGTCCTTCCTTGGACACGCTCCAGCACCTCAATGTCTTCCTTGTACTGAGGGGCCCAAAACTGAACACAGTATTCAAGATGCGGCCCACCAGTGCCAAGTACAGGGGGGCAATCATTTCCCTAAAGGTACAAGATAAATGATTGCCTTGAATAACACTTCGAAGCTCCAGGCATTAGAAGGCAAAGATGCTGACCTTATTACTGCTTCTGCCTCTTTTCAAAAATCAAGCGGACACATTTAAGACTTACAGGTCACTGTGCCTCAGGGTCCAGCTCTGTTTCATCCCCAAGCATACACCACACGAGATTTCTGAGTCCCTGTAAACTAGAGTAGACATACATCAGATATTTCAGGCATTCTGCTTGCCTCCGTTAGATGCAGAAAAATCATGATTTTTTTTCCCCTTTCTCAGTAACAGCAGGAGTCTGGTTAAGAACAAACAATTAACAAATCCTGTCTGCTAAGGACAGTTACCTCCCTCACCTGACCCTTATTGCCCACTATCTATTGCTGTTCCTCCAAGGTACAGGTCGATGGGTGTCTACACCCATACCTCTGCTCAGAAGGGTAAGAAGGGCATTTGCAGTCACTGGTGCTCTGAGGATAATGACTCCAGATTAATAGCCAGGAGATCAACGTGGAATAAAGCTAGAACTCATTCAAACTTAATTCCCTTTGCTTCCGAAGCTTTCTCAGAAAACATACTTTCCTGGGAACAGATTCTTCCTTCCCTCCTACTCTATGCCTTTTCTCAACAGCATACCGCAGCAGATGGCAGGGTTTCTGCTAAAGAGTGGAAACCTTGTTGTAATGGGTCTTTTGCTATCAGACATCAAGATTCAGGATGCAGTGGGGAAAGGGAAATCTTTTTGCCCCAGACCATGGGGCAGCTCCATTTGCATCCCTCACACACTTCTTGTGTTGGGGGTCTCCATCTGCCTTCCCCACACGAAAGGAGGCAGAGAATCCAGGCTTAGGCCCAGGATTCATGTTTGATGCGGAGATCCCAAGGCCCCTGTCCTTGGAGGAGTGCTGCCACAGAAGAGGGATTCAAACACACATGGATGTTGCGACGGGGAAGCATATAGGGGAAGGAAGAGCTGGCACCAAACCATAAGGTTCCTGTTTGCCGTGTCACTAGGCAGGGAGAGAAGAGCTCTGTCCTTTTTGCTGCTCCATCAGCTTGTCTCTGGGGATCAGTTTAGACTGGGGTGAGGCTGCAGTGCCTGGGGGAAGAAGAACCAGGAAGGACATTGTGTTTGCACAGGCACTTCTTCTCTGCACTGCACATAAAGCACCCCTAAGCTGGCTGGCAGAGGGCTGAGTTGGTGGTACCAGCCAAAGCTTTGCCTCGACAGTGGCAGCAGTCAGTAAAGCCTCCCCGCTTCAAGGCTGTCAGCAGCATTCAGAGCCGCTGAATGGTGTACGTGGATCCAGCAGCTAAGTAAGGAGAGCACTACATTTCCCAGTTTGCAGGTAACTCCTGTATTACATCTCAAGTCTGGGGCTGCACAACTGGCATTCAAAAACCCAGAGCTTTTCTGATGAATGCACAGTCTGTGGTAAATATCAAGCAATGCCCTTTGCTGCTGCTGCGTTAGAGACCTGATTGAAACCAGTACTGGCGCAATCTTTACATACAGACCCTTTATTTGGGAGAGCTCTTACAAACAGAGCAGGACTGAAGTGACAGCATGAAGTCAGGTTTTACATTCCCAGCTTCCCAAGAGGATTAGGGTCATAGCTCTCCAGTGACCACTGTACTAGACTACATGGTTGGAGAATGAGTAAATGATAACTTCGGAAGCCTTTACAGTCCCTGCCCTGGTTAATAAACACAGAGCAGATTTTGGGCTTAAATATATTTCTCTGTTATTGTTTCTGGTTCTTGAGGTCTTCAGTATTCCTACAGCCTGCCTGCACCTCTTCTTGCCTTTCAGTTTCTTGTATGCTTGGTCTTTCACGTTAAGGTTGTGTTCTGTCTTATCCTCCATTTCCTCTTCCACAATAATCCTAAGAATGGTCTTTCAGGGTACATGCATTTAGCCTGATTTCTGCCAACCAGGCTACCAGCTCAACCAGCCTCCTGAAGTTATTGGGATTTCATTATACATACCAGATTTAATTCTTTCCAGGCCTCCCACAGTTCCTTAATTACATCTTGTTCTCCACATATCATTATTCCTTAACTGGCCCCAAATTAAAGTCAGTTTTAAAAAAATATTTAATCACATTCCGTTCTTACTTGTGGCTGTCTAACATCCATATAAAACAAAAGAGGCCTTATAATAGCCTTGTATATTTGAAGCTTGGAACTGAAAATTATCTGCAAAGATAATAACAGTCAACCCTGCTGTGTTCCTGGTCTTAATTTAATAGAATAATGGCAATGCAAGCCTGGTAAGGACCTCCTGGGATCACACAGTCCTTTCTCCTCTCTGAAGGATAGGTCTATTATACCTAAACTATGTCTAATAATTTGTCTAGCTTGATCTTAAAACCCTTCCATAAACAGTCCTCCTTCGTGCAGCATATTTAGGCACTGCACCACAGATACTTCCTAATACCAAACCCCAAAGTATTTCCAATGTAAATTCATTGAGTTCATGACAGACTATTTGCAAGGGTCTTTGAGAACAAATTACCACATTTCTGTTTAACAGGCCTTTGAATACTGGATTATATTACATCTTATCTCTATTCTTCTCTTTCTTATACCAAACAAAGCCATTTCTTCCAATCTTTTCTCAAAAGTCATGTCTTTGGGTCTTGTTTTCTGGCCATGTTTTCTTTACCCCCTACCTTTTTGATTTCCCTCCTCTGGACTCCTCCCAGTTTGGATACACTTCAAAAAGTGTGGTGCCCAAAACTGTTCAGTGTCAGTGTCAGCATCCCAGGGCCAAGCAGAGAAGTATAATTACCTTGCATATGTTACCTACAACACTTCTGTCAGCACCGCACAGCATGAGATTTGCTTAGTTTTGTAACAGTATCATATTATGACAATTTCATTTGTCACGGCTCCATTAGATAGCTCCATTAGAGCAATCACATCTCTTCATTCCCTATTTTATAATTCATTTTTTAATTTCCCTTTCCCAATGATGAGTGTTTGTATTTGAGTACTGAATTTTCCCTTGTTGGTTTTGGGCTTTTTGTGCTGTTTCTCAATATGGTTCTGAATTTTGATCCTGTATCTCAAAGAGCTCGTAATCCCTCCTAGCCTCATGTTGTTTGAAAACTTGTGTGTTTCATGATTCAAGTTGTTAATGAAAATCCTGAGTAGAAATATTATTTCTGCAGAGCCCTGCTTTTAATGCCTTCCCAGTTTAACATCAAACCATGTGAGTGTGTGTTCACTGTATCATGACTCTGGGTACGTACACGTTTCTTTTGTTTCCTTAAGAGCATGTTAGGCCATGTCAAAAGCCTTAGTAGAGTCAAGACGTATCTACTGCTTCTCCTTTATTCACAAGAAAAATTATCTTGTCAAAGAAGGAAACAAGGTTAGTTTGACATGATTTATTCTCGACAAATCTACTCCAGCAGGTTTTATTAGCTTATTATTCTCTAGGTACTTAAACATTAATTCTTTAATAATTCAGTCTTGTGTATCTTTCAGGATAACACAGATAGACTTGTTATCTCCCTTAACCTTCTTTTTCCTCTTTTGAAGGATGGGTTCTGTGGGTTTTCTTCTAGTTCCTAGAGAACCTTCTCCTCTTTTGTTACCAATAAGTGTTAGCAGTTAAGACACTGCTTCAGTTTCTTAGATATTCCAGGGTAAATTCCACCAGGCCACTCTAACTTTAATATACGTAACACATTAAATATTTTCTAACCTCTTTTTTCCCTACTCAGACTCGTGCATCTGTGCTCTTGTAAACAGCCTAGTTGCTTTAGGCATTTGCTCACAATTTATGTCATGCTTGAAGCAAAGACATCATTGAATATCTTGGCTTTCTCATTACGGTCTATTATTTGCAATCCTCCCCTATTAAGGAATGGGCCTGAATTTTACTTTGCCTTTTTCTGCTCTTGTAGTGGTCATACAATCTTTTCACATTAATTTTTATCACTCTCAATAGTAGTAAGTCATCGTGTACTTTATCTTTCTAGGCTCAGCCATACACTTTTTGTCTACTTTTTTTCTACTCAGCTTTAGCCAGATGTCCTTGTTCCTAATTTGTAAATACACCCTTTTTTAATATTCAAGACTTTAAAGAGCTTCTGCTGCAGCTATTCCTTCTTCTTACGCTGATTCCTTTCTCCTTCATAGCACAGTAATTTGCTGTTGTGTCTTAAATACAGCTTCTTTCAGTAATTGCTATCTCTTCTGCACTTCTTTATCCTTAACATATCTTCCCAAGAGAATCTACTTACAAATTCCCTGAGTTTATCAATGTCTGCTTTACCGGAACCTATTATCTCTATTTTGCATCTTTCGTGCTGTCCTTTTCTTAAAATAGTGAACTGTGATCAATAGCTTTGCAACCATTTCCTCCCCCTTAGTCCCTGGAATCAATCATTTTTACAGAAGTTGGGCCAGTGTGTTAAGAAACCTCTGTGGCTGAAAGCTGCTGCAGTTTCTGGTCAAACAAAAGAGACGAAAAAGTCTGCAATGCATGTCCTGCTTGAGCCTGGATACAACAATACCTGTACTACTCGATAATGGTCAACATTACTCCAGAAATGTGCAAAGGTGATCTGCTTAATTCTGACGTGATGTGGGAACCGGGTTGCAACACACACGTTAATCCATTTTGTCACTTAAGGAATCCTAAACCAGTCAATGCAGTTACCCCAGCAGAGTTTAGATTTTCTAAGGTGTTAGCAATCACCACTCACATTATTCAAGCATACAAACTTCTGTACTGTATGACTTCTTAGCATCTTCATAACTACAGAGGGATATTCATATTGGTATCCTTCAGCCTTATGGTGAACTGCATCCAGCCCAACAGTGATGGAGGGACTATACAACAACTAAGTCATTCCTCTATTCTGTGACCCAAAATGCTCTTCAAAGCTAGAATATCTGAGGAAAAAAGGGGCGCACATCCCACATAAATTCCTTACCTGTTGAGGTTAGGAAAAATCTAAATATGGCACTGTTAGTAGTCTCTTTTATGTAAGACTGATGGATTTTAAATGGCTTCCAGGAAGGCACCACTTTCATATTTCAGCTGTCTTCTCATTATTGTTAGACCTGGAAGCTCAGTGCTGGATGACAGAAATATTTGTACAGTTAGGCACCAGGAGAGAGCTACGGAAACAAAAACACATGTCAGGAAACTGTCTGAATGGGGAGTTCACTTCAGACAGAAATCTCCCTTCAAGCCATAAAATGGAAAGCTGCCGAGATCCATCCGCTTCTAACTTTCTCTTATCTGTCAGCCCAGTGATTTGGCTTGTCGTTCCCCTGGCAGAATTTTAAGCAGGTTTAGACACCTGCTCTTCATCCCCACGTAAACACCACATGTGCAGAACTGTTAATGACAATTAGACTTTAAAAGCCTGCTGTAGGAAATCCTACCCAGAAGTTCAGTGAATATCACAACCATCTCACTTGCCAATATACCTCCCTCAATAGGAAGTTTATGAAGGTGAAAAAACCCTATGGTCTCTTAATCACCGGCTACTATAAGCTGTCAGTGAATAAGGAGGAGCTCTTTCACATCCCCTGAGACCACTGTACTTCCCAGAGACACAGGACTACGAGCATCTTGGTTTACTGGCTCACAACAAGCACATTATAGCCTTTTTTTTCAAGATGTTTATTGAGGTCTTTCTAAAAAGCCTCAGTGAAAGGCTGCTTCAAAACCCTCCTCCTCTCATAGTTAAACCCCTTTTTGTTTTTAGCCTGAATTTCATCATGGGCAACATATCACCATTTTGTTCAGTTGCAAGTATGGTCTTTAATCATTCTGTCTCCTCCCTAGTATAGATACAGATCTATATTTATACCACTCTTGTACTTACGAATAGCAACTATACACCATTTCAGCCTTCATTCTGCTAAAAAAGCCAGAGTGATCTAGGCTTTCCTCATAAAACAGACTCTCCATTCCCATTCTATGCCTCTGCTTCAATTTTAATGGATCTTTTTTGAGCATGACTGACCAGCTCTACTGCAGGCAGACTTATTATATGACTTTGGACTGTGGTCAATACACCCTTACCCCTATTGAAACTACCAACCCCCCATTCACAGCTGCCCGTTTCTATCACTTAAGTCTTCTCCTACAACATTCTGATCATTCTCTGCAAAATTAATGGTTATTTTGTTCTTATTTTCTGTACAAACATTGTTAATACAAATGTTCATTAGGATCAGTCCCAAATCCACTCCTCTATTACCTTACCATCAACTCTATTACCTTTTGTTACCGTAAAAACTGGTTGCAAGAACTCTCTGAGACTCATCTTTGGAGTTTTAGAAAGCAGGCATTCTTTATTATGGCGCCAGGCGCACAGGGGATATCTCCACCTCGTGTGTGCTCCAGGTTACTTAATTACAAGGATTATATACAACTAAGATATACATATTCATTACATTTCCAAGAAATGATTATCATATTCATGTTATTTCCTGGGACTCATTAACATATGTAAATGTCCTTCACGCATGCGTAGTTATGTCTATTGGTGGTCTTTCAGGGTCCTCTGGTGGTCGTTGATAGTCTTCCTCACCGTGTTCGCTGGTTGACCCCAGGTTTTTGGGCATGCTCAGTCCATTTTTGGCTTGGTTATACAATTCTACTGATACAAAACTAGCTTGTTCTAGTACATCCTCTTTGTCTATTCTACTCAAGGACACAATGTCCCATAAACTCCCTTTTATCTAATCCTATATAGCAAGCTCCAAGGCCTTCTACCCATAAAGTATTTGAAACATTCCAAGCTTGGCTATGTTGTTCCATGGGAGAGGAATCATTTGCTTTTCTCAAGCTTGGTATCACTTTCCTCTATCTAGCCCCATGCATCCTCTTTGACAACAGCACGTTGTTGCTTCCCCTTCTGCTAGATCCTTGCTTACTGTATAATAATTGTATTAATCTGCCTTGGGATACATGGGAAATTACCAGCTATGCTACTGCAGCTGTACAAACGAGTGACAGCTACTGTATGTCCTTTAGCTACAGACCTGCTTTTCTCATCAAAGAGTAGTAGTGAGTCTCTCCACTGTGGGCAATGTATTACAAACCCATGTTGTATTTTTTTCCACTTCCATTTATCTCCATCTCCCCTATTAATCTTTTCTTCAACATTTGTTTTAAATATTTGCATTCTACTGAGGTCATATTAATGGCTGGTAATGGAACACTTCATTATTTCTTTATTTGTTAAACAGTTCCTATATGTGCCGTTCTTCAACCAGACAGTATTGTCTAATTTGATAACTGCACAGATAAACATCACTAAGGGAACTGCAGTTTCATTTGCCAACTTTTATCATCCCAGTTAAACTTGGTATTAAATAATTTAAGTTTTGTTTCAACCCAAATCCAGAATGTGGCAATTTGTTCTCCTTCGCTTGTTCCCATTACCCCGTTTTACTGCCACATTCTGTAACGGCTGTGTCACTGAAAACAGCAAAAATATTCATTTTGATTTTCACTAGACCTAGATTACGCTTAATCTCCTTAATACTTTTTAATCTTCTCCTTACCTTATTAGGAAAAAAAAGACCAACAAACATTTTTTCTTTGCTCTTTGTTACTTACATAGCTAAAGGGATTTTACTGTTGTTACAGTAGTAGTGGATTTCTTCTGCAAGATCCTAGTCACCTTAATTTTAGGAACTCTGACTTTTTTCTTCATACTTTCTGACAAAACAGGGTTTTTTAGAGAGGCAGGTTACAAGAAGAATTCAAAAGATAAGGTCATCCAGGCACATTTGGAAGAAAGTTTTTTTGATTAGCATGGACCTGATACATTTCAGTTACTAATGGAAAAAATGGAGCTGCCTCTTTTTCTGTCTCTCTCTTCCCAACCTCAAGATGCAGAAACCCTGGGAAGAGAGAGGCTAATGGTGCAAACCATGCACCCCACAGGGGCAGATGAAGCCCTGCACTGACTGGGAAGAGCTGGAAGGGATGAGCTGCACAACCTTGTACCTGTGACTCCATCTTATAACATGTGAGCAAGAATGCACC